>APFE031235194.1:145611-176127 GCA_000404065.3 Pinus taeda | reverse complement strand
CTCTCTTTCTTGAAGTTTGACATGGAGAGTAGAGGTATGAGACTTGCCAAGGAGGATAGTATGACAGTTTGATGGAGCCATACTGACTGCAAATAGTCATGGTGACAAATTTTAGTGTAACACTAGGATCAAAGCATCCCCCCATAATCGAAGCATGCATTGCACCTAGGAATATTATCATTGTGGAGAGAAGTGAAATTCTTTATCATGCACTACTTGGGTGTGTTGGGTGCAAAATGATAAGTTGTTTATCAATTTTCGCTTAATTTTTGGCAAGTTTTTTTGCATGAAAATGAGCGTAATGAATCTCTTGTTAATGTTTCGGGTGTTCATTAGCACAAAATGGAATTCATTGGAGAGAAAGACAACTTGAGGAACATGATTTAAATGTAGCAAATGATTCTGCTACCATATAGGCATTGAAAAACTGTGGATTACTAAAATTCTTCTGGCTTCCTGGTATGAGGCAACAGATGGAATTGTTGAAATATATCGTTCTTTCATGGGATGTTCAGGCACAAGCATTCAGGTTTGGGGACCATAGGATCATGACAAAGGTAGAATATATCTAATTTTTGATAGTTTTATCCAAAAGGGGTACCCCCATCTCTCTCCTAGGTGGGAGAAGTGGTGGGGAGAAAACGAAAGATTATATCACCAACTATTGTAGACCTCGAGCCCATCCAACTAGGGATGGAAAGATCAATATAAAATATGTAACGTAGTTAGCTTTGAGAACAATCTTGTTCATTATCACGAGATTTGTAAGTAGCTCAAAACATCATGTAGCAAGTAGATCATACATGCAGTATGGGTTGGAGTTTCTAGAACCAACAATCTTCAACTGGAGTGAGGGAGTTTTGGTCAATATAAAAGACCAATTTACCAAATCAAGAGAGGAGAAGTTAAAGAAATTTGGTGATGGTTCAATCTTAGTCTCTTTTTCTCTAGAACGAGTGCCACTACTTTACCCTCAGCATATTATACTCGAGCCTATCGATCTGAGGGTCCCACAGATGAGGAGGTGGATAGATCATATGGTTCGACATGTAGGTTTGTCAGGAATCAACTTCTCACCAGACTTATTTGGGTGGATGCTTAGGAAGTTAAGCATGATTAATAATTATCCTTATGCAAAGATGGATTTCTGTGATGATCTAGAGCTCGTGCTTCCTGAGGGTGAGCAATGGGATGCTTTAGGTAAAATATTTCAACCATTTACGTTTTTTAAACTTTTACATTTTTTTTTGTGTTTTTTGATGTTTCTGAGACTAAACTATTGATGTTTTCATGTAGATATTGGATTAATTTGACCAGTAGGTGCTTCATATCTTTGTCGTGTAGAGAGAAAACCACATGAGGAGGTAGTGGAACCAGTACAGGTTGTTGCGGTAGGACGGAATGTGCTAAGAGATCTTGAGGTAGTTGAGATCCTATCAGAGGTGGAGTGCTAGATGGAAGGGTTGACACATGGGATTGATGAGACTGAGGTTGAACATATTCCAATGTGACTTCAGCGACACACTATCAGAGTGCCTAGCCATATTGGTCAATTATTGCACAAGATAACTCGTGCAATGTCATTTTATCATGAGAACCATTTATTTTTCTACTTAGATCTTTGCATGTAGTTTTTCATATGGGCAATGCATCCATATGTGTCTTAGGGTACAATTTTTTTGTAAAACCAAACTTAATATATGTATACATATTTTCAGTGTTTCCTAGTTCCAATTGTGCTTTCAATATGATGTGATGTGAATTGAAACTGATTTACATTAGTTGCAAATGCCTATATAAAACATAATTAGCTAGGGAATCTATTAATGTGTTTAGATTTCTAGAAATATGTTCATATCATATGCAATTGAATATATTTCCAGAAGACACACTCTCAAAACCATGCGAAGGATGGCAGGCTTTCTAACCCAATAAACATAAGCAAGTTGTAGCACTACGAGTTGTGAGTCAAGACTGGTTACTAAAATGCAGATACCATGTAAAATAACATCAAATAGTATCTCAACCACTATGCTTTGCTCAACGATGTTTTTAATAGAGCGACCAATGCAAATCCCTTTCATACTCACTAACTCGCCATTTAGAACAAAGATAACCCATGTTGCAGAAGATAGGTTATGAGTACTATGACTAGCACCATTGGAATAACCAATATAAAGTTCAAGAGAAGTCGACATATGCAAACCAAATGTAAAAGGGATCAACAAAAAAAGTTGGAAACTCTCAAAAGGCACACTACAAACACACTCGACACACCTATAGATCGTATGAGCACAATGTACTATGCATGGGATCAAGCATAGTATTTATTGAGGTACAATCCATTCTAAGGCTACACTAGTGGAACTCCATCAAAGTCTACTAAGTCATATGCCCCTTTTGCAAGGACTCATTTGACAATGTACGGACCCAGCCACATGGATTCGAAATTTCCCAGACCTAACTTATCTGCCTTGTGGTCATATAAGAGAACTAGGCCTTGTTGGGTTGTGTTATATTCTTTCCACATAGTTAACAGGGGGTTTGAAGGGCACCCGTAACCCCACTTTATAGGGTCCGGGGTAGCACCCCGAAAAATTTCAGTTTGGACCCTATGTTAGGTTGGGTGGACCCACCTATGATTTTGTGCATGATTTTCGCACATGTTTTTCAGACGCGATGGTTTTCGATCCATGGTATTGGACGCGATGGTTTTCAGTCCATGGTATTGGATGCTTTGGCATGTATAAATATGTATTATAAAATTGAAAGGAACATAATGAAAAATCAAGCTCGTAGTCTCGGTTTTGGGGTCCAGTGGGAAAATCTGTGTATATGTGTTTTATGTGTTATGGTCTCACATTATTTATTTTTCTGTGTTTTAGAATTCGTATGCAGGTAACTTCTGTATGGGGTTAAAACCTACATTTGGTTTCAAAGCTATTTTTGGCTTCAAGGGGATGCCTTTGTTGCTGAGGGGTTTCGTTCGGGCCTGTGGTAGACCCTGTTCAGTGGGAGATCTACGAGATCGATTCTGGTGGTGAAAGAAGATGCCGAGCAGTGGAAAGATAGAGATTGAGAAATTTAATGGTCAGAGTTTTGAGTTGTGGAAACTCAAGATGGAGGATCTGTTGGTGGATAAAGACTAGTGGATCGCGGTAGATCTAGGTACTAAACCAATTGGAGTGTCCGATGAAGAATGGAAGAAGTTGGATTACAAGGCAAAGAACACAATACGATTGTGTGTCTCAGATTCAGTATTGCTGAATGTATCAGGGGAATCTACGGCAAAGGCTTTGTGGGACAAGTTAGGGACTTTGAACCAATTTAAGTCTTTGGTGAATAAACTGTTCCTGTGGAAAAAGCTGTATAACCTGAGGATGAAAGATGGAGACTTGATGATAGAGCATCTGAATGCATTTAGTACTATGGTAAGTTAGTTAACATCTATTGATATTAAAATTTCATATGAAGATAAGTGCATCAGTTTGTTGTGTTCTCTACCAGATTCGTGGGATAGTCTGGTTATTGCAATAGGTAGCAATGCAACTGCATTGTATTTTGATGAAATAGTCTCATCCTTGCTGACGGATGAGATGAGATGGAAAAATATGGAGAGCCATAATGGTGATGCCTTGTCTATATGAGGATAGTCCCAGAACAGAAACAAAAATAAGTCATTGAGTGGGAGATCTAAATCTAGAGGGAGATCTAAATCTCCAGGAAAACCTGTAAAGGTGGTGTGATAGAAATGTGGAAAGGAAGGGCACTTCAAAAGGAACTATAAATCTAAAGCTCCTAATAAAGGAAAGGAATCTGAAGATTCTCCTTCTACAGAGGCGAAAACCACCTCAGATGAAGGTGGGGATGTGTACTTGGCTTCTTCAAGTACACATGTAGATCATGAGGCATGGTTGATTGACTCAGGTGCATCCTTTCACTTCACTCCCCATAGAGAGTGGTTCTGCGAGTATGAGAAATATGATGGTGGTGATATCTTCTTGGGGGATGACAGGAAGGCTAGAATCATTGGTCGCGGAAAGTAAAGTTGAAGTTGCAAGGTGGAAGGGTTAGAACACTTCCGGGTGTTCTACATATTCCTGCATTGGCTAGAAATCTGATTTTTGTAAGCAAGCTAGATGATGCAGGTGCAAAAATAGTGTTTGAGAAGGATACCTTTAAGATGGTTTGGGGAGCACTGGTATTGATGCAGGGATTTCAGACTGGAACTCTGTACAAGCTGCAAGGTAGCACTATTGTTGATGGGTGCAACAGTTATGTGGTTCCTGAAAGTGGAGCAGAAAATCTAGTCGTCTCTTGAGAGAGGACCATGCTGTGGCATGGAAGTCTTGGTCATATAAGAGAACTAGGCCTTATTCGGTTGTGTTATATTCTTTCCACGTAGTTAACAGGGGGTTTGAAGGGCACCCGTAACCCCACTTTATGGGGCCCGGGGCAGCGCCCTGGAAAATTTCCGTTTTGGACCCTATGTTAGGTTGGGCGGACCCACCTAAGGTTTTGTGCATGATTTTCGCACATGTTTTTTGGACGAGATGGTTTTCGGTCCATGGTATTGGATGCTTCGGCATGCATAAATATGTATTATAACATTGAAAGGAACATAATGAAAAATCAAGCTCGTAGTCCCGGTTTTGGGGTCCAGTGGGAAAATCTCTGTGTTTGTGTGTTTTATGTGTTATGCTCTCGCATTGTTTATTTTTCTATGTTTTAGAATTTGTATGCAGGTAATTTTTGTACATTGTTAAAACCTACAAGCCTCCTTATGAGAAGACACGAGGCTTGACATTTTTATCATATTGCGCCTTGATGCATCTTATATGAGCTTCATTGGATAAAGTAGCATCGCGTCGAGTTTCATCCAAATGAGTTAGATGTAAAAGTTGCTCCTCCTCGATAGAAGTGGTAGGAAGGAGTTTGAAAGTTAGTTTTAACAATGGTTTACTTTTAACAATGGAATTTCACTCTTGATGGGGAGAATTTCTTCCAGACCATAGACCAACTAAAAGGGTATGAATCTGGTAGTAGTCCTAACTGAGGTTTGGTATGCCCACAAGGCAACGTAAAGAAGTAAGTTCCAGTACGATTTGTGGACCTCTACCATACGTTGACGCATAATCTTAAGAACTTTGTTAATAGCTTCAACCTATCCATTAGCCTGAGGATAGTAGGTAGTGGAGCTTTCATGTGAAAGTCCCAGCTTAGTAGTTAGTTTGATTATCATATGATTCTCGAAATTGTTTTTGTGATCCATAATTATTGCTTGCGGAACACCAAACCTAGAAATAAGATGATTAAAGAAAAATTATGTAGTACTTTTCCCGTATTGTTAAATGTAGGCATCGCCTCGTCCCACTTAGTAAATTAGTCAACAACAACACTTATACAACCATGCCCCCTGACTGAGTGAGGGTTACATGTCATAAAGTCGATGCCCCATTTCGTAAAGGGACCAATAACTACAATGGGATGCAAAGGAGTAGGCAGATCATATGTATTACGATCATAGATCTATCATGCATGACACTTCTCGACGACGAGAATATAGTCGCAAAAAATAGTAGGCCAAAAGTAACTAGTGTGTAAGATGTTCTATGTGGTAGCATAACCACATAGATGTCATCCACATGCCCCTGAGTGGAATTGATGAATTTCTCGACCTCTTCAATAGTGAGGCATCTTCATAAGATCGTATCAATACCACAATGATAAAGGGTGTCACCGATAATAACATAATTTTAGGATTGGTATCAAATACTCTGCTCCTCGGAGTGAGAGGTATTAGGTTGGAAAGTCTTGGTTTGGTTATAGATTAGTAAATCTCCATGCCAAGGGTCAGATGATGATATCAGAAATAATGACTTGTCAGGGATAGAATCTTCAAATGTATATTCAGAATCAGGGGAAGGAAGATCTCACATTAGCTATGTGAAAACTAGGGATTTCTTTGACTTGGACTTGATGAAATCCAGGTAAAACTCTTGTGGAATAATGATCCACTTAGAGTACTTTCCCCCCAAAAATTGACATGACAATATGTATGTCATAGGGTTGCAATCTGAAATTACCATAGTTTTCCTAAGAAATATGTAATGGTGAAACCATTGGATGGATTGAACGACTTCCAAAGCCAACTTTTTATGTGAGTATATCTGATTTCGATATCTTTAAGGTTGCAACTCAGATAATAAATGGGATCTTAAGTACCTATATCATCTTCTTAGACCAATACCATTGCTATAGTAGAAATGGTAGCATGGAGGTACAAGAAATAGTCGTGATGATAATCAGGGAGGTATAAAAGAGATGCCTGAACCAATACATCTTTCACGGAATCAAACACTTTCTGAGCAGTGTCATCCCAATGTAAGGGGGCCCTTTTTTCCAGTAAGTAAGTGAATTCTTTGGCCAGCTCAATGTAATTAGGGATGAACCTCCATAGGAAGTTAGCTTTCCTTTGGAGTCTTTGTAACTGAACAAGGGAAGAAGGTGCAGGAAAGTCAAAGATTGCCTATAATTTTAAGGGATCAATACAAATTCCTTGTTTTGAAATGACAAAACCTAGGAGTCAACTAGAAATGACATAGAACACACACTTGTGTGGGTTGAGTCGAATGTTATAATGTCTACAACATAGGAAAATAACCCTTAGATGCATCGAGTGATCAACCCAATTTTTGGAATGATCACATAGATTATCCAAATAGCGTTTCATGATATGTTTAATGTCATGAAAAGTGTAATCCATAGCACATTGAAATGTGGACCCAACATTCTTCAAACCAAATGGGAGCATCCGATAAGAAAAATTACCCTAGGGAAAAATAAAGGAAATATTAGGTTGGTCTGTTGGGAGAATGCTAATTTGATTATAGCTCGAGAATCCATCCATGAATGAATAAATCTCGTAACCAGCACAAAAATCAAAAATATTCTCAATAAATGGGGTCATATAGTTATCCTTAGGACAAGCATGATTCACATATTGGTAATAAACACATACTCAAATCATGCCTTATTTCTTCATGAAAGGGATGACATTTGATACCCAATCAGTTAAAGGAACGAGGTATATTAAACCTGCTCGAAGAAGCTTTTCAACTTTAGCCTTAATCCCAACAGCCTTCTTGGGATGGACCAGATGGAGGCGCTGGCAGACAAGTTTGGCATTAGGATACAGTTTAATCTCATGCACGACAATATTCAGGTTGATACCTGGAATTTCTCCATACATCCAGGAAAATACATCCCAAAACTCGCTAAATAAGGCTCTATAGATCTCGATCTTATATGGAGAACAAGACGCTCCAATGTATAAATTTTTGACAATTGCTGGTTTTATAGAGATATCGAGAGGTATGGTCTCTTCGATATTCGAGAGGTTCTTTTCAGAGTCGACCTCATGAATGGATATGTAATTCATAAAAGGCTCTACAAAATTAGGTAAATATACATCACTGAGATCATCCTAAATGTGATATGTTAAGGAGGAATGATGGTGATGTTCATCCCATGACCTGTAATCTGGCATCGTAATCTCCATGATGCACTCATCAGTAGAGAATACTTGAGAAAAAAGGATTAGAAGATGTGCCATAATCCAGTGACCGATCTACTCAATTTATTGAAGAGAAGGTGTAAGCTTCACAATTCGAATAGATGGCTCTGTAATCTAGCTCAACAGGGCTAAGCAACATTCAGTGTCCAAAACTTTGGATGTTAGTTTCATCAGGTACAATTGAGGGATTGGCCAGGATAGTACAAGATGATATCATGTTGATATAAGTAACCAAAGTTGAGTTGCTGGGAAGGATAAGAGGAGGGAGTGAAAAGGTTCCCATAAGTGAAGAATCCTTCAACAATCCAACTCTGACATGCTAATAGGAATGTAGAGTTTCCCCTACAAGAGGGACACTTCCAGTAACGTGAGAATTAGAGGAAAAAATGTGATTTGATCTATGGCTACAATCTCACCTTTATGAGGAAAGTTGATCATACGAAAGTAAGTCGAAAAGACGACACGATGGTATAAACCCATTTACCTCCCAGTAGAAGATTATAATTGAAAGGTCCATCAATAACTTCGACTTATATGGAAACAATTTTTGCCCCTAGTTCTACTTGAAGGGAATTCAGAATCCCACAAGGTTTGTACATTCTTCTATCAAATGATTTCAATGTGGTGGTTGATTTACTTAGTTGAGGCGAACCAACCGCCTTATAACAAGACAAGGACATAATGTAGGTTGAGGCTCCCTCGTCCACAATAGAGCGATTATGTTCTTATCACGGATGATGACCTAGATTATAAAGGCTAATTGAGCTCAAAGTCAATGGGTATAGTTTTCATGAGAGAAAACCACTAGGTTGGAATCCGATGGATCCACACATCTCATAGATGATAACAAGGCCTTCTTTTGGGCTAGGCCACTCTGTAACACTTCAAGAATTGACATAGCTGATGGATACTAAACTAATTCTTCAACTACGTTAGAATTTTGGGCAACTCTTGAACGAGGGTTGAAAGCAAACTTATGAATAACTCCCTTTGGAGGCTTGATAGTTAATTCCGTAGGAATTATAGGTGGAGTAGGATCAGATGAAGGGGATGTCGAATTAGAAGGTTGATCACTAGCCTGACCATTTGGTGGATTCACATTACCATATTCCTTTTTCCGAGTGTCCACCATAACATTGGATTTTAGCTTTGAGGAGGAAAGCATCAAAACCGTGATAGAGTTAGAAGGGTCCCGAGCAACCATATGAGTCTCTTGATTGGGAAACAGGTTGGTCAACACAACAAGAGAAGTGGAATATTTAAGAAACTGATTCAATTTAGTGCGGTGCAGAAAATCATGTGTAAAGTGATCCTCATTACAAATCAAGCATGGGTATCGAGGATTTTGCTTCTCATTGGAGGACTTATTTGTTTGTTTATCGTACGATGAGGGGTATTTCTTCTTCCTACCATTTCCTTTCTTGTTGCTTCCAGGTTGATGTTGAGACTTTCCTTTATCAGATGAATTGAAATTTATGTCAGAATCAGAAGCCACTGGAGGGTGGGATTGAGGGTCTTGAGCAGGTGTGGTAATACAAATACTAGATGGTTTACTCACCGACTGCAAACTGGAAGAACCAATCATGCTATCTATGGCATGCGATTCTTTACCATGTGGAGAAGGAATAATATTCAAAGGTCTTGAAGTTTTTGTTATCTTATCATAGAGTGTCCCTAATTGGGTATAAACAAGGTCCAAATATTATGCATGGGAAATAACTTGCTCTTTGATCAAAACTCCACCTTTAGCCACATCTTCTATTATAGGAGCCAACAGAGATTTGGTAAACCATTCTGCTAATAGTTAATCGAGAACATAAGTCTTAACCAACTAATAGTGACATCGCCACTCATGAATGTGATCTCATGTGTGAGTGGAATCTAATTATTTGAAGTTGGTCAAGAGTTCCATTACAGTTTCATACCTAATGGGCAACTGGAAATGTGTGAGGAAGGTGGTGGCTAAAATTACCATTTAGCTGCAATACCTGTAAGCATTCATTGGAAAAGATGAAGTCAAATGGAATCATCCTTAAGAGAGTTTGAAGAACACAATAGATGAAATTGTGATCAAGATGGAGAGTACCCTACATAAGAAGAGTTAGATTGTTAAAGGTAGCCTTTCTCACTGACATAAGGTCATCTTGTTGCTTAATCATGGGTGTAGGTAGATGAAGAGGAGCGTACTATGTGGAACTCATAAGAGAAGTACCAGACAGTATTCTCAAAATAGATGACATGGGAGAGGTCCAAGGACTGGAAGGCGAGCATGAATAGGTACCAAATAAAGACTAATAACCAAGTGGGATGGATGGGCCACCATACATATGTGTTTCTTATGATGCCACAAACATAGATGATGAAGCAACATTCAATTTATTAACAATAGTGGTGGACATAGATTGAGAGGTCAAATCAGTTCCAATCATGGTTAATAATCCTAATGAAGATTATCGTAAGAGATCCGCAGTTATGTCCAAAGAATAAGGCAAAGGAGATTGTGTCAGAGTCTAAAGGGGTGGAGAAGAATCAATCAAATAAAAATGGAGTCCTTCCTAATGAACATGAGTAGAAGGACGAGGTTCTTCTTGTGGTATCTCTTCAATACTCACAAGTTCATGTGGAAGAGGTTCACTGTCGAGTCCAAGATATATTGGTTCTGTCTGAGACAATGGAAGAGAAGAGGAAGGTCCTGAAGTAACAGGTGAATATGGCTAAGGCTCCTCAGGTTCAACAACCTTAGGAATCAAAGTGTTTGACTCAGGAAGGTTAGGTTCAATAACCTCAGGAAATAAGGTTTCCGGGACTTCTATTTTGATTTTTTCAGTGTTATTGTCAAGAGTAAACGTAATCTCAGGCTCAGAACTCAAAGGGATAGATTATTCTGGCATATCAATATCAAGAGGAGGGCCGGAAGTAGTTCCCAAAGTTCCTGTCTTCTTATGCTTCTGATGACAACCAGGAGTAGCCTATGGTAGAAGAGGAGGGTTATTTTTCATTCTATGCAAACATTGAGGTGGTGGATTTTGTTCTTCCACATTGGATAATAAATTTTATTAACACAAAAAAAAATAAATCAAAAATAAGGTGATCTAGGCACAAAGGATTACCATGCAACCATGAACTACAATATACACCTTGGTGAACCAAGGACTTAATGTACGACAGTCAATCTCCCTGAATGATGTGTTTGGAGTATGATGATATGCAAGGTATAAGACTCAATTACCTATGGCTGGATAGCAACCTATAGGGGACTCCCAAAATATACTCAACAATATGTGGGAGTGTAGTCAGTAGAGTGATGTCTAATGCATAACTGCTTGATGAGAGCGTTCCAATATACTTTACGTTTATGGAGAAGCATCCAATATACCCAAAGGTATGTGGAGAATGATCCTATACACTCACATATGTGGAATGAGATTTCACCCCCAGGATGCAATGCTAGCAAACAATGAAAACTCCTATGTTTAATGATGCTGAAACAAGTATCTAGCATAGACCTCTAAATGATTGTGTTAATGTTACAAATTCTCCTTAGGTTGATTCAATAAATTTTACTCTTTATCTTTGATTAAGTTTCAATTTTGGGTTCACCACGAATGTCACTTGAATATCCTAAAATGCAAATCTAGCATGAGAAAATGGAAATATTTCTCTTTCAATGAAAATCTAGCTAGGTAAGAAAAGAAACAATTAGTATGCAACATAAAAAATGCATCAAACAAGATGCAAGATGAAATTTCCCTTTGAATGCTTTGTTCCTTTATCAATGCACATACAAAACCCTAAATGCCAATGTAACTTTTGTTTTTCTCAAAACACTTAATTTTCGAAATGAAGAAAGGTAAGATGCATATGTCTAATCACTGATTCAAATGCAATTTTCATAATGAGGGCTAAAACAAAAATTCATCCAAGTGGCTAATGAGAAAACAAAATCAATTTCCAAGTGACCAAATGATAAGAATAAAGAAAAATTAAAACCAATTCTTACCAAAGACAATC
Organism: Pinus taeda; assembly: GCA_000404065.3. Classification (NCBI taxonomy): domain Eukaryota; kingdom Viridiplantae; phylum Streptophyta; class Pinopsida; order Pinales; family Pinaceae; genus Pinus; species Pinus taeda. The sequence goes on along the minus strand of APFE031235194.1, from coordinate 164,540 downwards.
AACATAAATGAAAACGAAATGGAAGCTTTAGAGAGACTACAAGATACACAAGAGTCAGGGAAGGTCAGCTGGAACTAGGATGATTATAGAGATAATAAAAAACAAGAGCAACTCAGGGGCCAACGCTGGTGCAGAAGAGGCACCAGCACTTTGTAACACAGGTACAAAGTGGGCCCAGGTGAGGTGCAATGTTTTGTAAGAGGCACTGGGGTGCGCTGGTCGAGGGATAGAGTATTCCAACACAAAAATTTCAAAAGATACTTAATGAAATCTCTTCCTAGGTATGTTCTTGGCTAGGAAAAGTATCAAAGGTCTATCAAGGAGGTAATCAAACACAATGGACAAAGGAACCATGAAGGGAATACATTGTTCCCCAGTGTAGTCACCAATTTGTTATACAGTATTTACGATTGCAAACAAAAGTACCTTCCCCAGGTTTGGTGGCTAACCTAGAACTACAAATAAACAAGGAACCCAATGCTTTCCTTAAAGTAAATAGATGAAAAAATGAAGCCTACCTAGAATCTATCGTGGGCTTTGCTCCTTCTTTAGCTTGAATGCTCATATTCCAGCTTCGATTGCCAAAATTAGAACCTACACAGTCAGATAACACAAGCCAAGAAACTATGAGATATATGCAGTATCATCCAAATACTTTATTCAATAAATCAACATGGTATTGAAATATATGAAATAACAACATCACATGTAGGAAAACAGAGAATTATTGGCATTAAAATAAATGGAAGGAGTTTACAACCATAAATCGGTGTTGATCTTGTAGAAGAGCTCCTCCAAGGCTGACTTGTCCTTTCCTTGTCACAATGTGTACCTCCAATAACCCTAAATGCATGAAATGAAACCTCTCACCACAACAACACAAGGGTAGAATCATTCTCCAAAATACAACCCCTTGCATATGGAAGGCTAAAATATATAGAGGAGTGGGGTAAGTTGGGAGTTCTTATCCAATTACCAATCTAAGGTTTTAGATCCAACTTTGATGGGAGGATGGGATCAAAGGATGATGTATAGAAGCTCCAAAGTAGGGTAGGATAGGATTAGAATGTTTTATCTGAGGTAAATGGTTATAACAAATTCTGGAAACTTCTGGAAGAGGATGCTTCCGAAATTTCTCTCTTTTTACCAATTTTCTAGAACCGATGCAAGTGCAAAGGGGAGCAACCTATAGGTGATCAACACATGCCACAATGGAGAAACCTATAGGTGAACACCATCCAACAAGAGGCCACAGTTCATTGGTCCTAAAACTAGCTCAAATGATGGAGTTTTAGGCAGAGACTCTAGGGAATGAAAGATGCATGCTTAGGGCTTTGTGAAAGATGTCGACAAGGGGGGATAGGATGTTGATTGATCCCATTAGGAGGCATATTGATCACATGAGACAAAATGGCTAAAGTATAAGAACCTGCGGTAGAAATAGATTATGAAGGAAAGATTCAAAGAGTTTTGAAGGAAATAAAGGCCCGCAAAAAGAGGGAAGGACAATTAATGCAAAAACTCCAAGACAAATAGTTGAATGAGGAGATTATCCTTGTTCTCAAGGTTGTGCTAGAAGAAGATAAATGGATGAAGGAAATTTTGTAAAAAAAAACTACATGAGAAAGAACAACGTTGTCAAATATTAGAAGAAGAAATGATACTCTTGAGAGAATAAATGGAGAAACTCAAACACAGCCTAAAGATTGATAAAGGGATTAAATACCTAGATCATATTCTCAACATGCAAAAGTCTCCCCTCATTAAACAAGGCTTGGATATCAAGAAAGTTACAAGGCACCTAGCAAAAAAATTCTCCCAAGAACATCAAAAGAAGATCATCCCAAGAAGTTCAATCAGAAATTCATTGCATCTAGCAACAATTCCCTCAAAGTTCCTAAGACAACGATGAATCAACCTAAGAAATTTCATTTCAATAACTCTCAGGATGATTCCAAGAAGCAACAATGTACATTCAATTCAAATAAAGAAAGGATCCATAATGAATGAACGAAATCTCCCATGACAAAGAATCTTTGTAAAGGATCTATAACAAACAATGAAGTAGATGCTGGATATTAATGATTGATTGAGGGTCCTCCAAGGAAAAAATTCATAATATTAAAGATCACCCTATACCTCTAGATATGCAAACAATTTGTTTGGTTAATTTTTCTCATGTAAAACATTTGGGCACAAAGCACAAGATTGTAGGAAATATGATGTGATAAGATATAGAGGATATGATAAGGTACCTAGATGGAGGCATGTGGAAAAAATTTTAAGAATACCTCAACCATTTATGAAAATTTTCAAGCCCAATAGGGAATGTTACATATGTCACAATGAAGGTCATGTACCATGATATTCCAGACTCAACTTGAGATGGCATAGGAGAGAGGGACTTCCTATCAATCCAAGGGTTAACTCTACAAGACAGGGAAGAAGACTTGAAGAACCATGTTTATATGTCGCCCCTCATATCTAATCCCTTGGTTAAAGCTTCTTCAAGACTATTATTTGTTGAAACAAAACTCGAAGAAGCAATTCTACGCAGGTAGAATGATCAATTTGATATGAGGGCAAGATATGGACAGTGACAGGGGGAGATTCCAGATGAAAATTAATGACATATAAATATTAGAAGATAATAAGGAGAATGCACATGTAGAGAACTCATGCAGGTTCACAATCAAAGACAAGGAAAAGGAGCAGTTAAGAAATCCAAGAAAAACTTACTCTCAAGGGGAGACTCTATCAGGAAAATCCTGGGAAATCTAGAGAAACATTATCAAAAGTATAGTAATAGTTGAAGGAGAATTGACATCATGGTATTGAAGGAAGACGTTATTAGGTCCACATGAAAGAATATTTGGTAGCATGGTCTCATAAGAATACCTTATAAGGTGCATAGGAAAGTACATGAACAATTAGAAAATCATTGGCAACATGGTCACAGGAGAAGACATTGTGACATTTAGGAATAGTTTCTGAGTATTGGTAGGCATTTAAAGAATGCATACATTAACATGTATGGGAGAAAAAAGAAGATAGTATTAGGGAGACTCTACAAGATTAAGTTCACACATAATTATGGAAGCATTGGTAGCAAACCATGTCCCTTTCCCATTGATGTCAAAGGGAGAGAGAATATAGACATTGATACATACTTAACCAACATCCATTGAAGGTGAGAATGCAAGAAGTGATAAAAGGAAGGATAGAACGGAGGAGGCATCCTCGTAGTCAGACATGGGGAGTCCTCAAAACTATGATAAGGGGAGTTTGATGAATTTTAAGGCTTGGATTATTAACATCAATATCTGGTGGTGTTTCCATTAATGAAAAGGGGGAGATTGTTACACAATGTTGTCATTGATGAAAAAAAGTGTCATTAGTGTCAAATGGGATGTCCAAGACAACAATAATGTAGTTCGTGAGTAAAATAGGTATGATGTTTATTGAGTTTTTCACAAGTTTATGATGCCCTAATGATGCTATAAATAACATTGTTCATTGAGACCTTTCCAATGGTATACTAAACTTTGAAAAAATCCTCCCAGATGAGAAGTTATGGTCATTTGAAAATCAACATTAGTTGAGGGCCCAAAACTATAGGGAAAAACCCTCAAAACATTATTATGTTAAACAATGCACAACTCCTAGGTGGATCAATGGTTAAATAATTAAATCCATGATGGATGGTGACCATAATTGCATAAGGTTTATCATGATTAAAGAGTGTGCATGTTGTTTGATCGAATGACATATATCTACCAACATGTGCACTAGTTAGCTAGAGCAATTCCGCCACAATGGCTAATGTTGGTATGACACATGGAAACATTTTATTGCATGACATGTCCTCCCTATAAAGTCAACAAAGATGACAGGTTTCGTGTTCTGGTTGGATGAGGTGATGCTAGTAGGGTGATGTGGCATCTCCACGGAATACAATGTGGTAGTTCCAAATGGCAGTTTGTGGTTGGTCAAATGACCAAAAATGGGTGACATGTGGCACCCCTCATGTGAAGCCACATGGCATGATGACATCACTATGATTTCATCATGCAGGTGACCATGGACCCCTACGTTAGGGCTAGATAGTAGGGTCATATGATTAAAAGAAAATGAGCACAAATTAAGGTCACATGGCCATGGTTCTATTGCCAGAAATGTTAAGCCCCCAATTATACAATGTTAATGTTTTGGAATGAAAAAATCATGGTCCAGCCCAGGTGATCCCTTCAAACCACATGACCACACCCTCATATATATTTAGTGATGAGATATCATTCAAACCATCAATTGAAACTTAATGGAAAACACATCAATGGTTGTGATAAGGTCGAAGTGGTGGAACGATTGTTTCATTGTGTATTCATTGAAAGGCTTGAATCCTTAGATGGTTGTTATGTGTATAAATATTCCATTTGGTGACAGGCTCGAAAAGGGTTGACATAATGTTTGTGGCTCGAGCTTTGACCTTGAATATATAACAAAACCACTGTCACACATCATGAGTTTGAGATCAGTTCTAGTTTTTATGTGATGCATTTTGTATTGTGCATGTCGTTGTTTCAAGCTTAGGTAGACTAGATCAATTTTGTTTGTGGAAGTGTTACTAATGCACCTAATTTGTTCATTTTTTCAAATAGTTAAACTTTTTTTATGCCCATAAAATGTTTTTTTGAAGAATGTGCCTAGACTTATCCATTATGTAGAAGGATTACTTTTTATATTGTCTTTATATAATTTTAAATGGTTTTTCAAGGTTTTTTGACTCATATTAAGTCCAAATTGATTATGGAAGAAGCATTATGATCAGGGTTCAATGGTGAAGAGCCCTAGAAGGATGAAGAGTCTTGATGGAGTATTTTTGATGATTGTAATCCATCTTACGTGTTTTGATAACTTATAAGTAGGTTGTAGTTGATGTTGAGTATATAGCAAGAACAAGTTCCAAGAAGAGTTTTATGTGACCAACTTGATGAGTAGGTTGGAATAGAGTATGGACGAGGTATGATAGGTTGTTGACAACATTATGGTAGCAGTAGATTGTTTAGTTTAAATATTTATATCAATTGAAGAGCAGATAGATCTAGTTTGGAATATGTTGAAAAGAGGTCCACAAGAATTTGAGGGAGATCTGTGGCTCCACAGAGGTTGGTGCCTTAATTAGGTTGGAGCCTTCAACAAGTCAAATATTTCATATCAGTAAGGTTGGTTCTTCTGGTTGGAGCATAGATAAATTTGAAGCATGCTCATCTCTGGGGTTGGTGCCTCAATTAAGTTGTATCCTACAATGAGTAGATGCATATTTTTTAGGTTGGTGCCTCAATCAGGTTGTAGCCTATTGAAATTAGTTGCTTGCATATCTTGGGGGTGCATGCCTCCAATAGGTCAATTCTTACAAATCTATGTAATGAATTGAAGAAGAAGAAAATGAAGAACTTGTGTTTTTTTCCCCTATGGTTTTCCACGTGAAATCTTGTGTCTCCTTATGTTGATGTGATGGGTTTCTTGATGTATTTTTGATATGATAATGGCTTCTTCATGCATTGTTTTATGTGTTGATATGATACAAATAATTATGTTACATTGCTACATAATTATTTATTGATGAAAAGTTGTGAAATAGTAAAATAATTGCCACATTAATTCACCCCCCCACTTAGTGTGATCTTTGATCCAAAAAAATTATACTCTTTTTTTAGTTGAGAATACTTTTACAATCAAGTTGGACAATAATAATATACTCGATGATTAAATTAATCATATCAAAACAATTTATCATCTAATTTTATATATTTATAAGCCAAGACTATTCATTTGAGACATTCTTCCACAAGTAATCAAATTTTGGACATTTTAAAAAAAGCACCAATAAAACTTAGGATGATGATGTCATCCCCAATGATAAGTATTTTTGGAGGGAAAATAAGAAAACTGATTTATTTAATCTTAGCTTGGCTTATCTCCTTATAGGCTTACTCAAATTTCAAGTGTGGAATGTTTTGGATGAGGAGTTAGATTCCACATCCAATGAGTACCAACTTCACATACATTTTAGTGGATCCACACCAAGCAAAATAAAAATACATGGAATTATTGAAAATGTAGCAAGAAAATCTCAATTTTGATTTTTGTCTTAATCAAATTGAGGAAATTCGAAATTCCACATCAGCAGACAACTTGGAGGAGCAAACTGAGGTGGCATGGCTCTCGTCACTCCATTAGGAACACTCAATTATAGTTAATGAGTTGAAGTTTAGTGTACTTGGGTTTAATCTTAAAAAGTTGGATTATAACTCAGTTAATTCGAGTTATGGACATGCATTTCAGTTGTGTGTAGTGGGTTCCTAAATTTTAGGAGCCTAGGTTAAGTTAATTTTAGTTGTAGGAATTTAATTAAGTTAAATTGAGTTATGATCACTTAAACTAGTTCTAACTGTTGGAGGAACTAGTGGAAGGTCAATTTGTGGAAGTGGAACTTCAACCACACTCAGTGATCATCTAGATAACTAATCAATCAACCTAAATTAGCTCATGCATGCATAGAATTTGAGTTTCCCATTTGAGACGAGATTTCAAGGAAGTGTCCTATTAGTTGTAGCATATTCCAATGTGTACAGGTGGTGCATGTAGTTAGAGGAAGGACCTAGAAGGATTGTGCAATCCAGATGAGGGATTTTTCTAATTAATAGGGGCCTAATTCCCAAAGAAACAACACAAGGAATTAGGAGCTTGGGAAGCCTTGAAATTGGCTAAGTGTTGGGCAGGTTCAGCTAGTCAGGTAGAGGGATAAACTATGCACTTATAAGGTGTGCTCAAGCTTGAGAAATCATTGTATTTCTTCTTTATTCTCTAATTAATGCAATATAGATAGTAAGGGTTTTTGAGCAGTTTCCTTCCCCTAAATAAATATTTGTGCATGTGCGATGTTTCCTTTTGGATGTTTATGATTCTTTATTTAGATGGTGAATTAACTTCTGTAGATGAGTAGAGTAGCTTCAAGTCTTGTGATTTAGTAAATTTCATGAGCAATATTGAATATACACATTAATTTCTACATGGTATCAGAGTTGGAATCATTGTAGATAAGAGATTTCGAGGTTGTCATTGCAGGAGATTCGAATTTGAAGATCAATGTTGCAGGTTTTATTAAGAAAGTAGAACATGGATTTTGATGGACTGAAGATCGAGTATGCCTTGGAAGGCACTTCAAACTTTGTTACATGGAAGGACCACATGGAGGCAGTATTGGATGATAATGGGTTGCTAGAATACATCAAGACATATGTAGAGAAACCCCAAGCATATGATGCTTAGAATCTCTCTCAGTGGAAGAAGGATGTGGCCAAAGCAAGGAGAATCATATTGGAGGGAGTTTGGGATCATATTGTCTAGAATCTGCATGGAAAAGAGACTTCGTTCATGATGTGGAAAGAACTGACAAAATTCTTCAAGAACAATAGTGACCACATGAAGCTGGGATTCAAGGATAAGCTTTGAAGTATCAAGATGCAAAAGAATGACACAATTCTGCAGTACCTAAGCAGGTTTACATAGTGTCATGATGAACTTGGCAGGGTCGGTGTTAATGGCCATGAAGAAGACTTGGTAGCTCTATCCCTTTCGAGCCTTCCCAAGAGCTATCATAACTATCAAGATTCAGTAATTGGTAGAGAGAAACTACCGAGCTAGGAGCAGTTATGGTCCGATCTAGTGCAGGAAGAAATCAGGTGGAATACTAGAGATGGGACCTCTTCCAGAGAAGAGGAAGAGGAATTTACATTAGTTAGCAAGGGAAAGAAGGCCAAGGGGGGAAGTCTCAAGGTGAGGCTCATTTAAGCCAAGAGGGAAATACGAAATACTTGTCCAAAATCAAGTGCTTTCACTGTCATGAATTCTAGCATTATGCCATGAAGCGTCCACACAGGAAGGAAATAAAGAAGGGTCATGTAGTAGCAACAATAGGTGAAGCTTTGTCTTCACAGTTTGAGCTTGATTTTGCTCTCATTGCATGCATGACCAACATAATGATGGGAAGTGTGTGGTATATCGACAGCGGTGCCTCGTTCCATATGATGGGGAAAAAATATTTTTTCAGTGACTTGGAGGAGAAATATCTCCATATGAACATTGAGTTTGAAGAAGAAGGAAGGTACAATGTGACTGGGATTGGTATAGTCACCTTTTAGAGGGAGTCAAGCTTCCCTATCAAGCTCAAGGATGTGATGTTTGTTCTATGTCTAAAGAATAATCTTGTCTCCATTGCATTTTTGGAAGACTGTGGTTACAATGTGATCTCCCACAAACGAAAGGCAGTCCTAAGACACATAGCCATGAGATAGGTGAAGCAGACTGAGGTTCAAGTCAAGAACCTGTATGAAATTGAGGTAAAAGAAGCATGCAAAGCCTTGAGGAGCATGGTAGAGACAAGAGATTTGGTTGTTGAGAGGGAGCATGTTAGACCTCGCAACATGAAAGCCGAGAAGGAGTCTCAAGAAATTGTGGAAAAACCACAAATGGGGAGGTAGAGAGGAGGTAGAGTGAATACATCCTGTTATAGGCCATTTTGTTGCATTTGGTGAATAGGAATTCAAATGGGATCAATTCACATCCTTCAACATATTGTTATCATCCCTACACAAAGCCCTAAGCATGAATATGCTAAAACCCTTAGTTTCTGATATAAACTGTTGAGATTCCAAGCTCTTAAGGCCTAGCGCACCTTGGCCCTTTAGGTACCAACATTGACTACCAAGTTGACCCTCTCTGCTTAGTCTTAGGGGTGCACTGATTATTGAAATTCAAGAAAATAAAAAGAATCTCGAAGTTTCCTCTTCCAAAAGCTTCCCAAGGTTGTTTCAACCATTTACCTTGGATAAGAATCTTGAATCCTATCTAATCCTACCTTGGATTTTTCACCTCTTATCTCTTGAGCTCATCCTCCCATCTCAAGTGGATCTGAAGCCTAGATTGGTAAATGGATAAGAATTCATGAAAAACCTCCGTTATCTATATATTTACAACCATCCATGGGCAAGGGTTTGGATATTTTGGATATTGATTCTACCCTCATGTTGTTGCTTTGAGAGTCATCATCCCATGCATTAGGGTGACACAGATCCATACTTTGTGGCTAGGAAAGGAAAAGACAACTTGGGGAGCTCTTCTACAAGATAAACTCCTATTTTTGGTTGTAACAACTCCCTCCATCTATATTGATACAAAGAGTAGATTTTTTTTCTACATATGATGTTATGATTTCATGTATTTCAATACCATGCTTATCTATTGAATGAAGTGATTGGATTATGCTACATAGATGTTGAAGATCTTTGGCTTGTCTTGTTTTATTGCGTAGGGTCTAATTATAGCGATTGGAGCTAAGATTGGAGAATACAATCCGAGGAATGAGTGAAGCTTACGAAAACTTCCAGATAGGCCTCATCCCATTGTTTAATTACTTTAAGGAAGATATTGTTCCTTTTGCTTTCTATTTTTCTAGTTCAATCCACTAGGCCTAGGGAAGGCACTTATGTCCGCAGTCATAGATTTCATATAACACATCCACTCAAGCATAGACCTTCAGAAGGGGGAGAGTTTGAGCCAAGTGGGCAGAGGGAGCACATGCAACCATACCTCTAGGTATGAGGTGGGGTGCTGTGAAGCCGTAGTTCAAGAGTTGGAGAAATTAGGGCAGGGTCCATTGAGGTGTTCTCCTAATGGATAATTATGTTTCTATGGGGACCCACAATATTCAATAGTGGGAGGATCAGTGGTAGTTAGATACTGAGGAGTGAAGAGGAGAATTGACAACATAGTAGGAGGCTTAGTAGCAGAGTTAGTAGTAACACAATTTTCCCAGTAGATAGTTTCATACACAGTTGATTTAGGTTTTTTTTCTTTTTTTATGCTTCTTAGTTGCAGATGTTACATTAGTAACGTCTATAGTTAGAGGTGTTATATGAATTACATTCCACAGGTGCAGGATTTGGGTAGTTGATAATCCCTTTCTTGATGATAAGGAGTGTTGAAAATGCAACAAGAAAGTCGCAATTTTATTTTTTTCCTTAACCTAATTGAGGAAATTTGAAATTCCATATCTGTAGACAACTTAGAGGAGTCAACTGAGGTGACATGGATCTTGTAACTTAATTAAGAACACTCAATTTGAGTTAATGGGTTGAAGTTCAGTGTACTTGAGTTGATTCCTAAAAAATAGGAATCTATCTCAATTAATATGTGTTAGGGACATGAAGTTAAGTACTCTGCAGTGGGTTCCTTAATTTTAGGAGCATAGGTTGAGTTAATTTATGATGTAGAAATTTAATTCAGTTAAATTGAGTTATGGTAAGTTAAACTAGTTCTACCTGTTGGAGGAACTAGTGGAAGGTCAAGTTGTGGAAGTGTAACTTCAACCACACTTGGTGATCATCTAGATAACTAATCAATCAACATAAATTAGCTCATGCATTCAGAGAATATGAATTACCTAGTTGAGATGGAGATTTCAAGGTAGTGTACTATCAGTTGTAATATATTCCAATGTGTACATTTGGTGCATGTAGTCAGAGGAAGGACCTAGAAAAATACGCAATCCACATGGGGGAAGTTCCTAATTAATAGAGGCCTAGTTCCTAGAGAAAAAACGTAAGGAATTATGAGCTTGGGAAGGCTTGAAATTGGATAAGTGTTGGCCATGTTTAGTCAGTCAAGTAGAGGGATAAAATATACACTTGTAGGGTGTGCTCAAGCTTGAGAAACCATTGTATTTCTTCTCTATTCTCTAATTAATGCAATATAGATAGTAAGGAGTTTTGAGCAGTTTCTTTCCCCTAGATAAATCACTGTGCATGTGTGATGTTTCCTTTTGCATGCCTATAATTATTGTTTTATATGGTGAAATAACTTCTACAGATGAGTAGAGGAGCTTCAAGTCTTGTGATTTACTAAATTTCATGAGCAGTATTGAATCTACACATTAATTTCTATAGAAATGTGTCTCCTTCTTTTTTCATTCATTTATTTTCCATATTTATTGTTGTGAGTTTACCCAAAATCATGAAAAATCGATACTCATTGGATGTAGAATCTAAATCCACATCCAAAGGGTTAGTACACATGAAATTTGAGTAAGTCTGTAAGATGAAAAATTAAAAATACAATTGAAAATAAATGTTTTCTTTCTTTTCGTTTAAAATTTATTAACTCTTATTTTGTTATTTTCCTTAGGACGTCCATTTTATATGATCCATAAACTGTCATGGATATTCCACTAGACAGTTCGTCACAACAAATATGACATTATTATATTAAAAATATGAAGTTCTACACTATTACATTTTTATTTAATTTCTTGATCTGTAGATTTTACTGTAATTAGTGCATGCATGCGAATCGAAATTATGCAGAAAAATAGAGAATGAAAAAATAAACTCACACACAGACATAAGACACAAAATATTCTTTAGGAAACTCTTTCGGGAGAAAACCCAGATAGAAGGTGAGGCCGATTCCCTCTCTTTCTATGTTCGGAAAATAAGGCTACAGGTACAAAGAAGTAATGCTTGTGGCTCGTGGGCTCCTGCAATGCACAAATCCTCTCTGTTTGCTCTACCTCCTATCTCTCTTGGCTATCTTTCTTAGTTACAGAACAAAATTTTCTCAAAATAATGACATGCCTCTTCCTCCTAGTGGCCTGGTTATAACACAACCCGATACCATACTAGCAGTTAATTTTGACTACATCAACTCTTAACTAGAGTTACAATATAAACTTGTCTAGAGTCTTTTAAATCATCATCATATGGCTAGCCCGTTTTCCATAAATAATTAGGGTTGACGCTGCATCCTCTCGAACTGTATTAGGTGTGAAAACAAGAAGGTCAACTTCTGAGTGGCGTAACTTTTACATATGGACATTGATTGTCGCGCTTCTTGCTTCATTGGAAAGATCTCTGTGTAGAATAGCATGAAATGGTATGATTAAAACATAAAATTTTTACCCTTAAAAAAACGTCATTTGATGCCCAAAAACACTCCCGGAAGGTTTCAAACCTCGTTTCGCCAAAATGGCAACCCGTAAAAGTGGTCCCATGAGCCAATTCCTCCACTTTTTCCACTCTGAATGCATCAAGATGGATAAAAAATAATATAATGATCCAATCCAAATCATTAGACCTCAAAATTACCCTAATTAATTGGATAAATGTTTGTTTTCATAAATACCAATACCTCATTTAACCTATCTTAATTGTGTAAAACCCTCTTGGGCCTCTATAGAATATGTTGTTGCCTAGCTTCAAGATGAATGGACAATGATGAGAATAATAACTAGAATAGAAAGAAAAAAAATAAGAAAAAACGAGATGTCTAGAATGGAATTCAAAATGTTGACCCAAAAGCTTGTAGAAAGGAGGAATATATGCCATTTATTCTATTATAGGCCCCAAAATCAATTCACTAGTTGAATGTAGTTGGAAACAATTTAATTCAATAGTTAGTCAACATCTAGACAACAACTAATACCAACAACTATGGCTTGTTAGATTACATATTGCATTACATCAAGGAGATTGTAAAGTAACCTTTTCTTTCCCTATGTGAATAGATCAAACTCATTAAGTATGAACATTATAATCTTCTAGGGAATGTTAATTCATGCTTGTAACATAGTTGTTTTCAATTTCCATTATGGCACATCAATATTCACTTTTTAGTAGGCCATTTACTCTAAAAATTGATACCATATCCAGATTTTGACATTGTAATTATTTTAAAACACACTCTAATTCAATGGACTTGTTGCAACCTCGTAGACCAAGAAGAAAGAATAAATTATTACAATTCTTATTTACTATGTTTGACAATAATCTATAAAATTTAGTGGATATTCCATTGGATGGTTTTCCACAATAGATCTGATAAAAATAGACTGGAATTTGAAATCTATACTATGAAGATTAATTTTCCTTAAATTTATAGATTAAATTACTTTTTTTCTACTTATGCATGTAATAGATAACATGTGGAAACATGATAATAGTGAAATAAAAATACCCACCAAACACCAAGAACACCTAGACATGATTTGGGAAAATATTTTAGAAGAAAACCTATCTAGAAGGTGAGGTTTCTTTGTTATCATTTGTTTGGAATGAAAATGACGCAGATACAAAGGAGAAGGTACTCTATATGGATTTTCATGATACATGTGGCTTGTGGGATGCTATAGAACAAAAAACCCCTCTGTTATTATCTCCCTCTACCCACACTTAGTTACTCTACTTTAATATGCAACAAAACATAATAAAATAGAATGGAACTCATTATCCTCCTAGTGCCCTGGTTATAATATGGCATGCTAGCAAAATAAGAGTTAAATTTAACCCATTCAACCCTCAACATGATTTACAAATTAACCCTTCTAGAGTATTGTTTATCATATCCACGTAGCAAACCTTTTTTCCATCAGTAGTAGGGAGTAACGTGGCATCCTCTTGTGTTATGATGCTTAATTGCGATAGGTCAACTTCTCAAAAGCATAACATTTTCTTTTTTTGTTGACTAGCAAAATCGACAACGGTGGTGGTATCGTACTCGTGTTACACGGGGTCGAATCCCACCAGCTGCCACTATAACCTCTAGGAGGAACCGCCCAGGCCACAAGAATGGCCCTCAAGTAAGACGAGACTCGAAATCGTGGCCTATACAATGGCATGGACAAACTAACAGATCGTCCGCTGGCCACGAGACCAAACCTTTGCGGGCAAGGAAGCATAACATTTTCATCCAAGCTCATATTTGCATATTTCTTAGACCATTGGAAAGCTATCTATGTGAAAAATATATTGAATGTGTTTGATTATTAATAAATCAAGTTTCACCCAAAAAAATGAGATTTAAATCCTCAAACTAGCCCTAAAAGGTTTTTGACCTGAATTCTCCAAACTAAGTCCCTCCATAAAACTGCTCTTGATAGTTGATTTATCTAATTTTTCCACCCTAAAAGCATCAATGTGGAAGCAAAATGACATAATGAGCCAATATAGATCATACCTCACCATTTTGAGATGCTTTTGGTCCCAAAATATTTTACTAAATGAGGTGAGGAAATTTTTCCCACTCCTCCATGGAGTACCCTTTAGCCTTTCCTGATAGTTGTCCTTTGAGCCAAATATACCAAAGGTCATGTGATATCTCTCTTGCATTTTATAACCTCTTCTAAAAAATTGTATCCTTTCTCACCTCTACTTAAGAATTTGGGGACAAATTTTCTATGGAAGGTAATAATTTCTCCAATTTCTAGTCTAGAATGGATGAATCATAGACTTTTAGATTTTCCACATCCACCACTTAGCAAATGTGTATGTATGGGGCTAGACTAAGTCTATAGGAATTATCTCCCACCTTCTCCAATATCTGAAAAGGACCATAATGTAGAGTTTTGATTTTATTACCAAGAACCTATAGTCTCTTCTTATTCATTTGTAACAATACTTTTTCTCCCTCTCTCAATGAATCCTTTATTCGGGGCTAATTATGCTTGGACTTGAACCTTTCATGAGAGTTATTGTCTCCAATACTTGTAGATGGATCTATTGGATCTTCTTGACAAATTTAGGCTACTCTTAAAGCATCCCATGTGAGATTCTCTCTCATTCCTCCTTTCTATTGATATGAAATAACCATAGGTGAAGGTGGAAATTATTCACAATAAGTCTAAATTTGGGACCTATGAGTTGATGTGTTGAGTGCTTTATTATAAAAGCACTTTATATATGCCATATTTTATCCCAATTATTTGGATTCTTATAATTGTAACCCATCAAAATTTGTAAAAATTTTGATTGACTAAATATGTTTTCCCATCAAAACATTTTGACCTCCTCAACTTTGCATCCATCTTCTCCCACAATGTAGTCCAAAATGCACTTACAAATCTATTATTTTTTATTTAGAAGAATGTTCGTTAGCATCCCAAAGTGTACCTAGACTTGTTCAAAGAACAAAATTGTTTCTTGTTTTTGACCAATGGTCCTTTTATAGGCTAGGAGAATTCACATATTGTTGAACCTATCAATTATCATGAATATATAGTCATTTTCCTTCTTAGTTGTTGGTAACACTCCGACAAAGTACATGGAATTTTTTCCCAATGATGAGTTGGTACTGATAATAGATGGTATAGACCTTGTTACCAATTACCAGGCTTTCTAGTGCAATAAATCATACATTATCATATGAACCTAGCAAAATTTTATTGCATTATGTGCTATTACACGTGCATATGTAAGTTGGCCATTATTTTCCCTTGGTGGCATGAGCCTCTCTGATTGGTTATTTTCATTGACCTTGAGGAAGTCATAACTTGTCCATACTATAAAGTAATCCATTTTGGAGATGATAATCAAGCGTGTTATCTCTTGTTTGTAAGGCTTTGGATCTACAACTACTAAAACACCTCCTTCAAGTCCTCATCCCCTATATATCCCTCTATATATGCATCAAGGGTAAAAGTCTCCCTTATGCATTAATGTTCTACATATATGATTTTTTATGTAGGAGGACTTGAAAGGATGTTGTCCTACATATTTGTGAAACCTTTCTTTTACTAAATCACAAAATAAAACTATTATTTACACCAAATGCATTTATAATCCCTAGTCTATTGTAACTTACTCTGGTTCTATAGGTACTCTAGTGGTTGGTGATCTGTATGGATGACTATCTCCTTTCTCATTAAATAGTGTCTCCACTTCTTAACAACTTGTACTGGGTCATAGAGCTCCTTAGCATAGGTAGGTTAGTTGAGAAATATCCCATGAGACACTTCATAATGGTAGCATATCATCCTTCCCCCATGCTTCAAGATTCCTCCCATAGCATACCCACTTACATCTATCTCCACTTTAAAGGGATGTCTTGACTAATTTTTTTTCTTAACTCTTGAATGAACTCCTACTAACCATTCCCCTATTGGAAATTGATAACACTTACTACTATGGCATGTAGTGGTGTGATTATTATTAAAAATGAGGTTGTGAACTAACTTTAGGTACCAAACTTCCCCAATGAAACTCCTGACCTTAGAAACATTGGTAGGAACTGACTGCTTCATGATGGCCTCCATCTTGGTAGGGTCTATCTTGAGTTCACCTCCACCAATCACATAGGCTAAATACAACAAACACTATTGTGAAAACTTTCACTTCTTGATATTCTTAGTAGTTACTGATTCTTCAATGTCTCTAGCACTTACATCAAATGTGAAATTTTCTCCTGCGAGGTGGCATTGTATACCAATGTATCATCAAAATACACCATAACAAATGAATTTAAATATGAGCACAATGTATCATTCACCCATCTCATGAATGTAGCAAGTGTTAAATTATGAAACTATGGTCAAATTCGACTTTAGAAAGATCGTTTGATGGATATGATGATTTCATTCAATTCCTCTTTTCAGGATTACCAAAATCAACCTAAATATCATCAAATTTGGACAATGGAAAGTGTAGTTATGTAGGAAATCCCACATATGCACATTTGGACAGGTTGACCCTAAAGGAAATTGGACACCCATGGAAGCCTATAAATACAAGTGACCTCAAGTTCATTTGGAAATCACCAAAAATATTCTTCTTTTCTTCTTAATTGATTGGCTCACATAAGTCTGAGGTTGGGATGACAAAAGAAGCTCACAAAGGTATGAAATTACAGGGTTCAAGGGTCACATTTGATTTAGTTTTTTTTGGGTTATAGTCGCTTGTTTACAGGCTCAAGGGAGCGACTGGAAGCCTTCATTCACTTTCATAGATCCTCCTCCATGTGACTAGGAAGTTTGACTGAAATTGACCATTGACCACAGATGGGAAAAGTTGTCTCTAATATATTCTGATTCTAGAATATTATTTTTCAATGTTATTAGGTTGTTTTGTTGATGATATTGTATTGGGCTCATTGTAGTATCTGTTGAATGTTTTATTAAAATCTAATAGAATGATAATTTCGAAGGGTTTTCCCCTTGTCCTTAACCAAACCTGACATCTCTTGTTAATGTGTTGATTGTCTCCTTTGTCATTGGATTTATTGTTCTATCTTTAATTACTATTGATGAATGGAAAGACTAATTGTAATTGGAAATATTTCTAATTGAAGTATTTATTTGGGATAAAGTAATTGATACAACATACAACAATCTGAAAATTTAACATGGTATCAGAGCTAAGGTGAAGGACAAGCCCAAAAGGAGACAAGAATTAAAGCAATCATCTTTGGGAAAGTTTAAGAAACCAATCTATTCATGTCAAGATGAATTCCTTCTTCAAAGAAAATGAGAATTTTGGTGACTCGTCCAATTTTTTTGCATGGAAAGTCAGGTTAGAGATCGTAGCTGATAACAATGATGTTTTGGAATACATTCAAGGAAACGTTCTTGAGCCTCAAGATAATTCTTCTACTACTACCAAGAACAAATACAAGAAAGGTGAATTGGAAGCAAAACAAATTATAATTGATGGCTTACAAGATAATTTATTTGTCTATGTTGGAAATTTGAGGAAGTTTAAGGACATGTATGAGAAGAAGGTTGGCATGTATGAAGTCAACAATTTGAATGAAATCATATCCTTGAAATATCAACTCAAAGAAACAAATATGAACAAAGGAGAGTCTGTGCAATCCTACATAATGATGATACCTTATCTTAGAGATCAACTACAAAGAGTTGGCGAATCTATTTCTGACAGGGAATTAGTGATTGTGACTCTAACAGGTCTCCCTCCTATTTGGGAAAAATTTATTACTAACATAAGCAACAACAAAGTCCTCCCATCATTTGATGAAATTGTTGTAAAGCTCACTCAAGAAGAATCAAGGATGATATCAAGAGGACGGATTCAAAAGCATGAAGAAGGAGAGCCTATTGCATTCATCACTCATTATTGCACATTGAGTGCTACAATTGTCATAAGAAACACCACTATGCTCAAGATTTCCTGACAAGAACAATGGACCACACTACAATAGTAGAAGCAACAAAAACATGTTCAATGATCAAAGAATGAGAGATGACCGAAGAAATGATGACAATGGAAGAGATGAAAGAAGAATTAGGGATAATCCAAGTGATCATGAAGAATATCATCGTCCATAAAAGAAGTCAAGATTCTCTAGGTATGAAAGTAATGTTGCAAATCAATTTTAATATATTCTTATTTCTTCCTTTACTATTTCATCTCATCCGAATTCGTGGAATACATGCTTGGTTAATAGTGGGGCCACTCATCATTTCTCTAGTTATAATAAATTTCTCTCTAATTGGTTAGGGAGGGAGTCAAATTTGAAAATTATCCTTGGAGACAACTCCACTCATCCCGTTAAAGGTTTTGGGTCCATCAAATTTCATTTCAATTCCGAGGAATCTATTTCCATGATGTGATGTATGTGCTGAGATTGAAGAAGAATTTGGTATCAATATCTGCTTTGGAAGACAAAGGGATGAGGGTTTCCTTCATCAAGGGAAAGGTTCTTACTTGGATTTTTAGATCACCTATAAGAGATGCATTGACATTAGGATCAAGATATGAAGGATTATATAGGGTTATAGGAAGACTAATTCTAGCATTGGTCCATGATACTAATCATCTAAGCAAGCTATGGCATCGATGATTGTCCCATCTACATGTTGGATGTGGAGCCTAATTATCTTCTATATTCAAAAGTACCACCACATTGGACCCCAGTTCAATGTGGGGGCGACAATGCCGCTCGTAAAATATTCCTTGCAGGGGGCGTCCAAGGGGGGGCGACTGCGACCTTTGGGAGCCCCCCCTTGGCGGGGGGTTTCGGAGGCAGCGCCCCCGAAGCTAAAAACAGCTGTAAAATTGCCTTGTAAAAGTATAGTAATTTCT
>APFE031235194.1:103967-140394 GCA_000404065.3 Pinus taeda | reverse complement strand
CCAGGTCCAAAGAGGAGTCATTGTCCAGCAAATGGAGCAGCGGTGGAGTTGCTACAATCAGTCTCCAAGTGGGAGATTGTTGGGTGTGGAGCCTGATTATCTCCTATATTCAAAAGTACCCCCGTAAAATATTCGCTGCAGGGGGGGTCCAGGGGGGGATAGCTGTGACCTTTGGGAGCCCCCCCTTGGCGGGGGGTTTCGAGGGTAGTGCCCCTGAAGCTAAAAACAGATGTAAAATTGCCTTGTAAAAGTATAGTAATTTCTAGTCAATCTAGTCCGTTCATTAGGCGGATGATCTGATGGTAGAATTTATGTTTAGCTTAGGGTTTTTTCCCCTAGAAGGAAACCCCTCTCTTTGTATGAGGGCATTGTATTAGAGGCTGTGAGATAGATGTGTATTATGTGTGAGCGAGAAACGGAGAGATGAGACTGTGAGAGAAGACAGAGGATATTACAGCAGATTTGCTATAGGTTGTGTCTCTTCATTTTGCTGGATAATAGAAAGGAAGGATTGGCTGTTCGGGGTGGACGTAGCCCAAACTGGGTGAACCACGTATATTTGTGTCTCTCTTGTTTTGTGCGTTTTCTATGTTTATATTTCTACAATATTTTATGTGTTCCATTGCTCCGTAATATTTAATATTCTAACACTACATTATGATGCTGTTTCGAAATTGGAAAAATTGGTCTTAGGGATTCCCAAGGTTTGAGCCCATCATGATGGAGTATTTCCAGGCTATTCCAATGGAGAGAAGACAAGGGGACCATTCCCCTCTAGCGAGAATAATACAAATGAAATCCTCCATCTCATCTATTCTGACATATGTGGTCTGATGCCCATGCATTCTATTGGTGGCCATCTCTAATATATCACCTTCATTGATGACTTATCAAGAAAGAAATGGATATGTTATTTGAAGCATAAAGATGAAGCCTTCGAAATTTTCAAGGAGTTCAAAATTTTGATTGAAAATCAAAAGGGAAGAAAATCAAAATATTCAGGTCCGGTAATGGTGAAGAGTACACATCAAAGGAGTTCATTGATTTTTGGAAGAAGGAAGGTATTAAGAAAGAGAGAAGTGTGCCCTATATAACAAAATGGAGTGGTTGAAATATATAACAGGTCCATTATAGAAGGTTCATGTGCCATGCTCCATGATCAAAATTTGTCGAAGTTCCTTTAGGGAGAAGCAACGAATGCTACTGTGTAGGTTCAAAACTTGATACCTCATCAAGCATTAGACAAAAGGACCCCTAAAGAAGTATTCATAGGTGTCAAGCCAGATGTTGTTCATATCCATATATTTGGCTACTCCATATACTTTCATGTCCTGAAGGACAAAAGAAACAAGTTGGAAGCATCAGGAAGAAAAGGTACATCTATTGGATATTATGAAAATTCTAAAGAATTTAGAATATTTATTCTTGATCAATGGAAGGTAGAAAATAGCAGGTATTTTACATTCAATGAAGATGTCACCCTTGGAAAAGAAGGGGCCTTCCTCTGCCTCGTTCTCCTAGGAAGAATGATGATATGGATATTTTAGATGGTCCTTCCATGCCCGAATATGGGATAGATATTGTTGATGATCCCATGGAGCCCATGGATCCCTTAGATCCTCCTCCATGTGATCCTCCCACTAGAAAGAGGCCACTTTGGCTTCAAGACACATACATAATGATGAGAGATGACCTCCCATTTGAATATCATTTAGAGAAAGGAAAAAGCCTTGCAGATATCATGGATATGTTGCAGCCATGAGCACTATGATTCAAGACGAACCTCCCATATTCAAAGAAGCAGTAAAAGAACACGTTTGGGAAGATGTGATGGACTAGGAATATGAATCAATTATGAAGAATGACATATGGGATGTTGTGCCAAGATTGAAGGGGAAATCTATGGTGAGTTCAAAGTGGCTATTCAAGATCATGCATGGAGTTGATGGTAGCATTGAGAAATACAAAGCAAGGTTCATGGCCCTACGATTATCCCAAAAAGAGGGAGAAGATTATGATGATATATTTGCACCTATGGCTCGATACAAAACCATTCATTTGATGATTTCACTTACTATAAGTCAAGGATGGACCCTTCATTAGATGGACGTCAAGACTACATTCCTTCATGGAATGTTACAAGAAGAAGTGTACGTTGAGCAACCACATGGATTTGAAGTAAAGGATCGAAAGGAACATGTTTGCAGGTTGAAGAAGGCATTGTATGGTTTGAAGAAATCCCCCAGAGCATGATACGCTTGCATAGATATATACTTGATGAAGTTGGGATTCACAAGAAGCAAGGTTGATCCCAACCTCTACTTCAAGGAAGTCCAAGGTATGTCCTTGATTTTGGTTTTATATGTTGACGATCTATTATTTACTAGTAGTGAGCCTCTGATGATCGAGTGTAAGTGGGATATAGCCTCTGAATTCAAGATGAATGACCTTGGACTCATGCATTACTTTATAGGCCTTAAGGTGTGGCAAAGGCCCAGTGAGATTTTTGTTTCACAAGGAAAATATGTTGTGAAGTTGTTGGAAATTTTTGGAATGACAGAATGCAAGTCACTACCCACATCAATGGAAATGAAGTTCAAGAAGTTATGTAGAGAAGTTGTAGGACTCGATTTGGTGAATACATATGAGTATAGGTAGTTGGTTGGAGTTTTGATGTTTCTAGTGAAAACCCATATAGACATATGTTATGCAGTGAATACGTTTATCCAATTCATGACCGAGCCTCTCCATGCACATTGCATCGTTTCCAAACACATTCTGAGATATTTGCATGGGACGATCAAACTTGGTTTGAGATATTCTGTCGGAGTTGTTTGACTTCATGGATACACTGATGTTGACTGGGCAAGAAACATTGTTAACAAGAAGAGTACGTTTGGATGTTTTTTTAGCCTTGGATCTCCCATGAATCTTGGATGAGCAGGAAGTAGAAGTCTGTAGTATAGAGTACCATCAAGGTAGAATAGATTGTTGCTAGCATGGCTAGATGTGAAGCAATTTGGTTGAGGAAGATCATTAGAGAGTTATTTGATATATTGTGACAATAAGAGTGGGATCCATTTGGTAGGGAATCCAATATTTCATGACACGCCCAAGCACACAGAGATATGATATCACTTCATTCAAGACATGGTGCAAAGAGGAGTCGTTAGACTCCATCACATATCGAAAGATGAGTAGATTGCAGATATTCTCATGAAGGCTTTGCCGAAAGGGAAGTTCTTGGTCTTTAGAGAATAGCTTGGACAGATGGATGTGACCCCTTCTGATAAGTGGCATCACCGATCGAGGACATTGAGCCAAATCTTTCCCCTGGTTTGAGCTCCCAGGGTGAGGACTTGAGATGGAGGGCTCTTGGGGTTAAGGGATCTCTAGACAATATGGTATCATACCTCTCTATTACCCATAGGGTCATAGATGTTGCTACCCTATTTTGGTCTTTGTAGAGAATGCCCCAGTTAGCATCATAAGCACAAGTCAGGGTTGTTGGGATTGTCCCTCCCTGTCTAGCCAACGGGTTGAGGAGGCTTAGGGGCATGTGATCCTTACCTTTTGGTAAGTTGGGTATCTCACCCAAGCTTGGATTATGATGCAGGTGTTCTACCACATGAATCTTGAGGGTCATTATTGGGAAGATTGGTAGGCAATTGGATGGGTTGATATGTGCTCCCCTTTATCACATATTGCTTGATATAAAGTCGGAGATATTTAGCTCCCCCATGATATTCTAGTTTGAGATGTACTCTCCGATGTGGTTTGAGATTGAGATATTCTCTCCGACAATGTAGAAGGTGGTAGATTTATATCCTTGATGATTCATCTTCTTTATATTTGAGAATGTTTTAGTAGATAGAGTTGAGCAGAGATGGGACATGACATGACGACATGAGATACATGACATATTGATTGATGGTAATATATTGAAATGTGGAATTCTAACTAGTTGAGAGGGAGTGTTAAATTATGCAACTACAATCAAATTCCACTTTGGACAACTAATTTGATGGAAACTATGATTTCATTGAATTCCTCTTTCTGATAAGATTGAAATCACCCTAAATACCATCAAATTTGGACAAGGAAAAGTTTACTTATGAAGGAAAGCCCACATCTGCACATTTGGATAGGTCAGCCCAAAAGAAAATTGGACACCCATGGAAGCATATAAATAGAAGTGGCCTCAAGATCATTTGGACATCACCAAGCATCTTCTTCTTCTCTTCTTCATTTATTGGTTCACACAAGTCTAAGGCTGGGACAAAAAAGAAGTTCGCAAAGGTCTGAAATTACAGGGTCTGAGGCTCACATCTGTTTTAGGTTTTCTTTGGGTTACATTCATTGACTTGTTAGATGATAAATTATACCACAGTTGTTGGCTTGTCACAAGAGAAATTATACCACAGTCGCTGGCTTGTAGGCTCAAGGGAGTGACTGGAAGCCTTTAGTCACTCACATAGTTCCTCCTCCATGTGACTAGGAAGTTTGACTGAAATTGACCATTGAACGAAGTTGACCGTAGACGGGAAACATTGTCTCTAATATATTATGATGTTGGAATCTTATTTCTGAATGTTATTGGGTTGTTCTGCTAATGATATTGTATTGGGATTATTTTACTCTTTGTTGAACATTTTATGACAATCTAATAGAATAAGAGTTTCAAATGGTTTTTCCCATTGTGGGGTTTCCCCTAGCCTTTGACCAAACCTAGTGTCTCTTGTTGATGTGTTGATTGTATCCTTTGTCATTGAATTTATTGTTCTATTTTAAATTACTTTTGATGAATGGAAAGACTAATTGTAATTGGAATGCTTGCTAATTGAAGTATTGATATGGGATAAATTAATTGATACAACATATAACAATCTAAAAATTTAACAGCTAGCGCATTCCATATACCAAATGGCATGACTAACTACTCATACAAATTTTTTTCTAGTTTTGGAATTTGTCTTTCATGCATATTCTTCTTTGATTCAAATCGAATCCACCCTCGTGAAGTATATTTCTTGCTACAATTGGTTCAATAGGTCATCAATCCTAGGAAAGTGGTATGTCCTCTTGAATGTAATTATGTTTAATTCCCTATAACCATTGCACAGTCACTAATTCCAATCCTTCCTTGGTACAATTATGATGGCTAACCCACATGAAGAGGTACTTCATTGAATAACGTCTTTCTCTAGTAGTTGTTGTAACTTCTTCTTCACCTTTTTTTCTTAAAAGACAAGCTACCTTTACAACCTATTGTTTATCAATGGGGGTTTTTAAGCATTTGAATCTCATGCTTGAGTTCCCTCTTGGGTGGTATCCATTTGGCTCTTGGAACACTCTATTGTATGCCAATAAAACCTATTCTAGTTGTTATCTCTATTCGAGAGTGAACCCCTCTAGGGATGCCTTTTCTCTCATTGACTCTTCTTTAAAATGAGTTCCTCTTAAAAATAGTAAAACATACTTCTTGCTATAACTTATAAGTTTCTTACCTTGGCTGGCACATAGTAGTGAAATTTTAGACTTCCCCCTGTGTGTGTTAATGATGAATGATTTCCATCCTTGTTGAGACAATACTAGTTGGATCTCCAGAAGAATATTGCATCCCAATTTTACATATAGGTACTCCCAAACAATACTCCAATACATCAAGTGGAAAAATATCCAATTCTTCTTCATTAATAAAATCAACCTTGATAGAAAATTTTATTTTACACTATTATTTTTATTTTGATTTCTACATTGTTATTTAGCCATCCCAATGGACATGGGCTAGGATTATCTCAAACCTCCAATCCTAGTTTTTTTGACTAGCTCTAATGCAATGATATTTTCCTATGAAACTAAGTAGAATATATGATCAATCTTTGTGTACTTGGACTATCTATTTATATTTGAAATTTTGTTCACGAACTTCCTTTCTGACTACTAAATCTTACTTAGACTTACCTCCCTCTACATTGATGTGTAAAAGCAATTTACATCCACATCTTAGCTACCTTAAACATGATTGATTAAGTATGTGGCCATAAGATTTCTCTTCTTCCCATCTTTTAGTTCTGTAGGTTGAGTTATGGAGGCAATTTCAAACACTTTTTCTTTGTGTGACCATAAATGTTACATTTATTTTAGTGGTTCCCAGTTGTGTGTTGTGGTTTTTTATTATTGTACTCACCCCCTTTTATTTATTCTTCTCTTCTTTGGAAGCTTCTTGGTATTCCTTCTACTTTATACCAATTGACTAACCTTTCTTCTAAACTATGTTTTCTAGGTATTGTGCTTGTAAACAAGCCTCGTCCACTATTTTTGGTTTGAAAAACATTACTTACTTATTTTCAAAGATGGTGATGTAGACACCCTAGATGCTTGAGGAGTATGTTTAGGTTCATGGGAGACATACCCAATGTTATTTCCATATTATTGAATTTGGTGGTGTTCTCATAGACCGTCTACCCCTGGCCCTACCTAAAGTAATTCCCTTGGATCCATTTGTATTCTACATATTCAATAAGGTAGAATTAGAACATTGTGACTATTTCAAAATCCAATCACTTAGTTACTATAGGATCTCCCTCTAGCCTCAAGGTTTCCATGTGGTTTGCCACTAGGTTAGGGCATAGCCATCTAATTTCAAATGAACAAATTAATTTTTTTGTTCCTCCTCTATGTTGTGAACACTAAACTAAGCCTATAATGGTTGCAATGATTGGTTTAAGTTTAAGAAATATATCTCACCTTTGTATGGCTTAATATCCACCTTCATATTCATCTGGAAATGAGACTATGAATTGTTCACAATACTCAAACTAGGTCACTATTTTTTAAGTTTCCTAGACTCCTCTAGGTCTTCTTGATCAATTGATCCCCTCTGATCTAACCATCGCATTGGAAAATGAATTTTCTCCAAAGATACAATGCTTATTGATTGGGACCACAATGTGGAGGCTCACATTATGGTTTATATGTGTGATGTGTGCCTCTAGTTGCACAAAGATCTCCTCCACTGGATCTCAAGGATTATCATAAACTAATTCATTGGAAACGACTTGGGTTTTATGACATTTTTCTTAGTCCAATTTCAACCCATGCATATTCCCAAAGAATACCTAAAGAAAATCATTCTAATACCAATATGATCTATAAACGACCTTGGATATTCCACTAGGTAGTTCCTCACAACAAATCTAATACAAATACACTAAAATTTGTAATCTATGCTATGCAAGTCAGTTTTCCTTAGATTTTGTTGAGTATGATGAAGAATTTTGAGTATCTATTGTCATTGATGTCAAGTTAAGGGGGAGATTGTTGAATATGATGTTGTTGATGTCATTGTTACAGTGTTGTATGTGTGTTCTCATGGCTTGTTGAGTGTAAGTTGTGTAGCTTGATGTCATAGATGGAGTTGCACAATCCATATTTGAAGGACATTATTCTTTAGTTCAAATGAGAATCCAAAATGTACAATTGTCTAGCCTTATCAAATACCTTTCCAACGATATGTGGAACTTTGAATAACTCCCACATATTGAGAAGAAAACTAGGTTTGAAGTGAAGCAGTGCAAGAAAAGGTCTAGCCTTATAGTCATGGTTCTATACATGCATGTGTGTGGAGTGTGGGACCCTCAATGAATCAACGTGAGACATTTTTGGTTAAAGCCCAAAACAAAATCTTAGGAAGGAGAGCCAATGGGCGACAAACTGAGCTCGTGATCATAGCCTAAAGTCACAAAGTACCCATTGGTAAGTTCTCGTAATCTTCTCTCCTAATCAACGTACCTCATCGGTTGCACCATTAGATTAGGTGGCTTCTTTCAATCTATGATAAGAGAGGGCCTAGGCCCCTTCGTACTTAAAATGAAGGTACCCCCCATAGTGGAAACTATCATGGTTTACCACTGGCCATGTTGTAGCCTATGATTGATTGCAGGAGCCCCTTTCTCCGTATGAAAACTAGGAAGGTTCCCCCCCTAATAATAGTAGTAGTCTCCTAGATGGAACATTTTAGGTGGACTCTAGATGACGTATATCCTAGGTGGCTTGGATGATGTGGAAACCAAGTGCCAGGATAAATGACATGGTGACTTGTAACTATGACATGTGGTATGTGTATTTTAAATTTTTGATGGGCCAAATGGATAACTGGTGAGTGAAACATGGTAGGAACACGTGTGCAAGAGGACATGTCAAAAGCACTTACTGGCTATAGTATATGATGTGTATGTATGATGTGGTAGATGAGGTGATTTTTGGGTCCCTCACCTAATTGCCCAGTCTAAGGGTGTTATAAAGAACATAACACATAATACGACTAACAATCAGGAAGACGGAAAAAGGAAAAACTACCGTTAGGTGAAATAAATGGGAAAATCACCATCAAATGACATGTCCACATATTGGAAAACATGGTTGGAGAGAATTACACACATTACAAAACTTGGCGGATAGGAGTTGGATAGTAGAAAAATAAATTTCTATCATCTACAACAAAAAGGAATATCACCATTAAATGACATGTCCATTTATCATACTGCATGGATGGAGAGTGTTTCACACATTTTTGAACTTGGTTGATGGGAAGTGGTTGAAAACGTAACACCCTCCTCACACACTTACCCAAGTTCACCAGTCCACCGGGGTAAATATGTGATGAAGAGTTATTATGATATGAATCAACCTTTTAGGTATAGTTAACAAAGTGGAATCGACAAGCTAAAACATTATTGACCTTCCTCAAGAGCTACATGACTTCCAAGAGGTAAACGACCTCTCTAGGTGCCCAAACAGTGAGTCATATTACTTTTTCACTAACCTGGACTCCCAGTCACTTGTATAACAAGGAAAGTCGATGACTGTAAGCCTCTAGTCGCATGGATAACCATTCCAACCAATGATTATAGTCTAAATTAACTAGTTATGTGCATGTGACCCCAAGATATAAGCCACTTTTTGAAGGGTGGGATCTAGACCTCTTTCTAGAACTTGATATAACTTTCCAGAATGATGAATGACACAAGGAAAAATCCATTAATCCAAAACTTAGACAAGAAATTGACCTAACAAGGCCTAACCATGATAGGAATTGTGTCAAACACATAATAAGCATGAGATCTACAGGTATTAAATGCATATCTGAACATAAGTGTCTCATACTTATTTGAAAATCCTTAAGAATCTCTAATTCCCTCTCACAATAGCTGCAATAACATATATTAGGTCATGCATTCAATAACCAAATATTGACCAATCAAAACAATAAAAGAGCCATAACTAGAATTTTTCATAAAACCATGCTTATAACCATAATAATAACAATGATATAACAACCATCAAAACCACATCATAACAAGTATATTTACTCATGAAATGCAAGAGAAAAAGAGATCTTATTAACATATGAAAATTTGACCAAGTCAGGGACTTCCACTTACCACTTGACCATAGATTGGGTTGAACCAAGTCTTTCTTTCAGCAAATCACCCCTGTGCCATATTCTAAGCATGAATGTGGGACTCACAACAAAACAACCTGGGCTTCCTCATGATTTACCACAATCATGCCAAAACCTGTCAAGGGACTCCTAGGCCCAAAACCCTCACCTATACAACTAGGTTTTACCACAATCCCACCATTACTGGTCAAGGGATTCCTAGGCCTAAACAAAAACATACACTAGCAGGATTTACCACAATCTCGCCAAAACAAGTCAAGAGATCACTAGGCCCTAAACAAGCTTGAATGCCTTTGGATTTTTTCACCAATACCTTGAGGAATTTTCCTGTCTCCACCCTTAGGCTTTACTGTGATCCCGCCATTACCAGTCAAGGGATTCCTATGCCCTTGCAAATTTTCCTGAGACTACCTCACCCAGTTCTAAAACCATCTGGTAATCCAAAGCCCAACCAAGTAAAAGAACCCCATCACACCATGGCTATTCAGAAATGCAAAAGGAAAATTTGAAACCACTATCACACTAAGAAAATCCCATGCCAATGATAGCAAGAGAACCAAATACACACATGCATGTTCCATGCATATCCAAACTAGCAGGGAAATCATACATGCAACTCAATACCTGCAAAGTAATCCTATTGTAGCCACTTGATCCAACACTTCCTTGCTTGATCCTTGCTTCACTTTGATTTTTTTTTCCCTTCCTTTGCCCTTCTTTCTACAATGCTAGAGTGCTCCAGGAATTCTCTAAGTGTGCAAGAGTATGAGATAATAGAGAGAATAGAGAGAGTGCTCCAAAACTGAACTGACAAAAGTTGTGAACGTATCCTTAGTAGCCTTTTTATCATTTAGGCCTCTGTTTTCTTCAATTTCGTCTAATTTTCCTTCAATTTCCTCCTCACATGTAACTTATGACCTTTCACCTTCGTTTTCTCCTATTTTCCATTATTTTCATAATTAAAATGCCCATTAATACCTCATTCCTTTTCAAAGCTTTTGTCAATTTCCCCTTGGCCATAATAAACCCAATAAACACCCACTAGGATATTTTTCCGAACATTCAAATTGGAATACATGTCCCATGACCTTGGTTTCATTTTGCCTTTATTAACTTTATTACATGAAATTTTACCCCTAGGCTGTTACAAATAGACAATGAAATTACTTTCATCTATAACAAACAAGATCACCGTCAATTGAAGTGCCCATTTATCAGATATCCATGATGGAAGGATTTGTAAACATCAATAAATGTGGGCGATGAGTGAAGGAGTGATATATTGAAAGTATTCTATAGAATGCAACAAATATTAAGTGATGGATCCATCTATTGAACCACCTAGTTTGAGTGTAATAATTATTTTTGGACTTGAATGGCAAGCAGTGATTTGATGAGCAGTTGGTTACAACCCTCAGTCATAGAAAATAGTTCTGTGGATGAGTGTTAAAGAAATGGGTAAAATCCCCCATGTGCTATATTTAAACACACAGTTTGAGTGTGTGCCAAGTTTGGAAGACACATAAAATTGCGGTCCTCAAGGATACTGTAAGAAGCAGTGAAATTTCTGACTATGAAAAAGACAAACTATGAATGTGAGATGCCAAGGTGCATATGAGAGAGAATGTAGAGGAATAAGAACAAAGAGACTACTATGGATAGATAGAGTTTTGGTAGCTCATGAGAAGAAGCTGCACTCTAGAAAATAAATATGATTTGAGTGCTTGATTTAGTTGAGTTGAGTCAAATAGAGATCTCAGAGAGAACTATGAGATTGTTGTGTGAAAAGAGATGGCATGCTCAACTTGTCAAAAGGGAAGAGTGACACAGTCAAGATGTAATATCGTGTGTCATTGCCATGGATTGGCACACCTATTAAAAGGAGAACCAAAACTATACAAGTAGAGGACAACACTTGAGACAGTTTTGGACCCGTGTATAAGAAAAATATCCCAAGTACAGTGAATAAGGAGGAAATTCAAAAGAAGAGATGAAAATCATATATAAATGTTGAAATTAGATCTAAGGCAGAGGAGAAGAGATGTAGAGCATACTAGAGCATATCTAAGTGCTATGATTAGATCTAGGCCAGAGGTGAAGAAACATAGTGCATAGGTAGATTCTAACCGCAAAACAAGGATAAATAATTGTAGTATGAGATATCTATAGATCTAGTTAATTTAAAATATAAGGAATCAATAAACAACTAGGGTCTCGAACAGATCTAATAAGAAGTAGAAGAAACCTTGAAAAATGCCAAAGTGGAGCAGCAAGAAAGAAGTTTGTATGAGTAATTTTGATTTAAAAATCCTATCAGTATGAGTTTGAAAATGTGATGAAATAGGGATAGAATAGGAAAGAAAACGAGTTCTTCTAGATTCAAAACATTTCATCAATAATTTACCATGTAGCAGCACATAAAAAATAATGAGAATCATAAAAATAAATGAAATTATGCATCAAGAAACCATCATTCACGTCAACACATGAGAACAATAGCTTTTATTTAATTTGTCTAGATTTGAAACTACAAATTTTTTTTTGTCTACTTTAATTTGATTACATAGATTTGTAGGCACCAACCTATTGGAGGCACTAGCCCCCAAAAGAAAACTTGTAGGCATAGACTTACTAGAAGCACTGTTGGATTGATGGGCCCTGACCCACGTTTAGCGTTAAGCAGGCAAGCAAATCCCTACACTACTGGCCCTTTCGGCATCAATCTGCGAAGTGCGGACTAAAGTCTCACTTGAAGCAACATGGGGGGATGCAGGAACCAAGTTTCCACACCCTAAGATAATCATGATGTCGATTGTATATCCTCACTCATGTCTTCGCATAGATCCATAAGCCCTTAGCGCTTATCGAGGTACTTCCTTTTCTGTCTTTTTGGACTTCTGCGAAGGTACCTGATTTCCCTTTGCACAACCTTAGATGATGATTCAGACACTTACGCGCCCCTGTAAGTAGGTTACTGACTTAGTCCCCAAATTGTCTTAGGTATTAGACAACTTTATCATACCAGTAATATTATCCTCGCATAAACATATATTATTTCTTGTGTTCATGCAAGATATGGAAACATATATTTTCGCGCATCAACTTAACATTATATATGAAACTTAACATTCAACATAGCATAATCACAACATTCATAACAATAGTAAAATAACGCTAAATAGATGGAAAGTACACAGTAAGTTTAGAACACTTCTCTTTATTGATGATTCATATTTTCAATACAGACTCTAACCGCATTGCACACACATATTTAGGGGTCCGCGCACTCTGCTGCAGACTTCTACCCTAGGCCTCTGTGCACTCAAATGCAAAGTCTCTTTCTCTGCTAAGACTCTCGCTCTTAGCTCTCCCAAACCTATCACATTAATGACTCATGACTACTGAACTCTGTTAGACTCTCTAAGACTCTCCTTCTTATACAACCCCATGGTCCACAGACCAAGGGAGGATCTCTAAAACTGACACAACCTATCTAAACTAAGGTTGGAAAACCCTTTTTGGCTTTGGGTATCTTCATGCACCGTGACCACAAAATGTGCAGAATTTACATTCTTCATACAAAATCTGGGCCTTACACCCCAAAACTTGGGTTTGTAACCCGAAATTGACCCCTAGGGGACTTGTTCCCAATAGGCCCCCAACACAAACATGGTGACTCACCCTCAATTCACTTAGTTGGCACAGAGATCTTGTCGCGAAGACCTCCTAGTTCAAATTGCACAACTGCCACCTCGGTGGCGCACTGTGTTTTCACTTACTTCATTTCTTTGACCAACTACTCTGTCGCTGTTCCTGCACTATCAACCTGTAGCTTCTGCTGAGTCTCCTGCAGACTAGCCAATTTTCCTTTGATGGTGGTTATGATCACCTAGGCCTTTCCAACCAAGGCTTCAAGCGAGCCTTCAACACGGTTTCCATGTGCTGAGATGCGTCTACCTTTTCCTTCAATGCCTTGGCCTCCTGCAACTTTTCTAGTCTCTGCGTGATGGCGTAAGTGCACGCTGTCACTTTAACCTCATCGTAGTGCTGTTGTAGTTCCCAAACTTTTGTCTCCAGCCTCTGCACATTGGGGTCTTCTTGTAGGTTGGTGAGTAGCTTGAGCGACTGCTCAAAAAGTTTGTGCAATCCATCAATACACTTGCTACTACCACTACCGTATCTGCCACAATAGTCGTGCGCTGCTCCCTAAATTCCGGTGGAGTCGAATGCCGCCTTCAACTACAATTTTGTGATCTTGATATTTAGCTCTAGCTAAAAGTGTGCATCGCGCACTCCCCCATCGAGTTTTCAAACCCATACATCGACTGGCTCAGACTCGGGGATATGCAACTTCAGGACAGTCCAGCATGCTTCATCTACAGCCTTAGTTAGTTGCTGATTCTTTTCTGTGAGGTCAGTCACAAGGTTGATGGCGGAGTCACTTTGCACAACCAACTGATCGTTGTTGACCTTTTTCTTGTTGATCACTTGTAAAGCGCACTGTTCACGGGCCTGAAGTTCTGAAATTACTCCATCCTGTAGAAGATGAAGTGCCTCAGTAGGAAGCGTGGCGAAGTTAATTCCCACTCCCTTGAGCACACTAACAGTAGGCTTGTCAGCTTTTATCACTGTCATCAATGCTCCATCTGGCAGCACTATGGCTCGGGGGTCCCATGCGCACAACATCCCCGCAGCTTATAAGGAGTCAAGGGCCAAACTAGTGGTCGCCACCCCAGTCTAAGTTTGTGACACACAGATTTACAGCTCCTATAGACCCATTTGAATGTCCCCCAACACCTACTACTACTGTTGCTCAAACTTTTGCAACAGTTTCACGGTGGCATCCTCCACTATATGCCTTATATCATGCAGATTTCCCTCTGCCAGGGTGATCAAATCCAGAGATGTCTTGCTAGCCTTGGACTTCTTTTATGGCCCTACCTTTTCTGGCTCTTTGGTGTGCTTGATACGGAATGAAGTCATCTCTGAGTCCACTCCTCCGTGTTCCATCTGTTCATCCTCTTCTTCCACTATCTTTGGTGAATTCTACCTCTGACCTCCATCAGAGATGCACTCCTCTTCTCCTGCCTGCCCACCCGACTATTGCGCAGTAGCGTGCTCTACCTCAACCTTCTCATCGACCTCCTTTTTCCTCTTCGCAGCTAGCTATTCCATCTTTAGCTTGGCCTCTTCCTTCTTGCATTGTGCGACGGTCTTACTCGATCCCACAACCAAGTTCAAGGCAGTGTGCCACTCTGCTGGCCAGGGGTCAAGGACTATGCCTATTGCATTATCTGTGGCCAAATAGGGAACGCTGTGCCACTTCTGCTCAGGGCCTTTCATGCTTGTATTGAGATGTGGTGGAAGTTAGCCTTGAATTCCACATACTCCTGAAACCTGTCAAAATTAGTGGGTGATAACCATGGCATGCGATTGATGGCCATATGCAAATTCATCTCCATTAAGGTCCAAAAGATATTGTTGTATTTTATCCTCTGAGGATCCTTGGTTTCCCACAACGAAGTGTATTTTGTAGCCTTTGGTAGGTCCTATATGACCGAAGGAAACTGATTGTCTTCAGGTAGCTCCCATGCTACCAGCACTATGGACAACAAGATCCATGCATAGTGAAATGTCTTGCTGAGATCCTACGCCTCACGACAGTTCAAGAGGAACTCACCACAGAGGTAGCGCACCCAATTAAATTGAACTCCCTCTGTGCATTGGGCTGCCAAATCTACGATTGGTGTCGGCACTTCGTCTACATGACACTTCCGCATGACCTTCCTTGCTAAGAGTTGCATTACCACTTTGATTGCAGGGTCACAGATGTTTAAAATGGCATAACCACATGGCTTCTTTACCAACTTAAATTTTTCCTTCATGGTCTTCACGAGGGCATGCTCGCGAGCCTTCCCACCAAACATCATTGCTTGATTTTCCCGTGTGTACAGTAGCCGTGTGATCCTATGGATCAACATATCAGTGATGGGTATTGTCTCCTCCAGCCATAAACACCCATCGTGTACCAAGAACAGCAGCTGCTTGATTACCACCATTGTGATGGGCAAACAATTTTTCATGCGGCACCCATAGCAGGTTGAGCAGTTCTGCCTTATCCATGCCTCTCATCCACTTCCGTGGCTCCAACGCAGTTACTGTAGTGGTTTTGTGGAACAGGTGGTGCATGAGTTGATCCATTTCTATGTGAGGAAACCGCGTTGTGTCCACTAAATCCCAGTCTTCTAATTTCAAAATGGGGACATGCCCCAAGCGCGGTCCTTCGAACACAATTTGGTCCAGCAAGAGGGGTGTGTGTACGGTGGCCTGACTTTCATCAATGTCTTTGGTCACCTTGGTCTTGCCCCTACACGGAGGAACATACTAAGGCAACTTAGTGATGGGGTTAGACCCCTCAATCTCAACATCCTCTATTTCCACCCCCAGATCTTCATCATCCATTGGGATATCCTTAATGTCTTCTTCTTCCAGCTCCAGGTTAATTGTCTTGCCCTTTTCCTGTGCGGTGGACTTATCCTTCTGCGAATGTTTTCTGGGAGATGCACACACTAACTACTGTGTCGTAGACTGCTTGCTCTTCTTGTTCTTGAGACCCTCCTTGGTTGGAGTAGGCCTTGGTCTAGGTGACCTTGGTGACTTTGGTACTTTAGATGGTATCTTTGCAGGCACAACCTCTGGGGCAGCTCCTTCTGCTGCCATAGCCACCTCTGGAACAAATCCCTCGGTTGTCACTACTTCTATGCTCATAGTTTCAGTGGGCATAGACATAATGCTATGCAATAGCTCCTGATTGGCCTGTGGAAATGTCTCAAACATAGAACTTTCTAGCAAAACTTCGAAGTTTTCATGGTTCATGCCTGAGAGCTCAACAACTCAATTCTCAAAATGCCAAGTTTTTTTTCACTGGGCAGCCACCTTTAATTTATAGGCACTTCCAAATTCAAATCCGACCATTACCCCCAAAATTGGTTCATTAATGTTAGATTGGCAGCATATTTCAAAAGTTCTTGCCCATAAATTCTAACTTAAATGTCGCCCCCCACTCCATTTGGCTATTCTTTCATTGTCAAATCATGAACAATGACTTTAATGGTCACTTTTCGGTTGCTCTGCACATTTGCTCCCCTGGTAGCACAACCCTCTATGCGTTGTTGTGGCCTATGTGTCATTCCCTCATTCCACGCAGTTCTTTCTTCACACAACTCTCCAACCCTAGCAGGGTAGTTTATAGTCATGCACCTCCTTTCAGCTACCTGGAGTGCTAAGACTGTGCTTCACTCATATAGTCACCTATCTATATCACCAGTGTATGGCTTTAATCGGCTGTCATTCACCTTCCCTGGGAAGGGTTTTCCATTCAATTTGACCAACTAAACTACTCGACCAATGCTAATCTCCTTGATGACATATGGTCCTAGCCAGCGCATCCGAAATTTCCCTAGAAATTTATCAAATTTACTGTCATATAACAAGACTAGATCATTTACCTTGAAGGTGCACATTTTGATGTGTCGATCGTGCCATGCCTTTTCATGCTCCTTTTGAACTTGTTGATGAAATCTAGCTAGAAATCGGTCCTCCTCAAGCTCTACTAGCTTCACAAGCCTCTCTTCCAAGGCTCCATGGTCTATCATTTCTGTGAGTTCCGCCATGCGTAGACTAGATACAATGTATTCCATTGGCATTAGAGCTTCTACGCCTTACACGAGTCTGAAAGGCATTTTCCCAATCAACTTCTTGCAAGTCGTTCTGTAGGCCCATAACACTACTGGTACTTGCACATCCCAGTCATTTCTATGAGCATTGCAGAGCTTTGTCAGTGTGTTCTCTAGTATCTTTTTGAATTCTTCCACCGTCCCATTGGCCTACGGGTGATAAGGTGTACTCTTCTGATGATATACTTGAAATTTTTTTGTCAACGCGCTAATTGTTTTGTTAAGAAGGTGCATACTGCGATCACTCATCAAGATCTTTGGACAACCAAATCTTGCCAATATGTAGTCAAAAATAAAATTGTATGTTGTTGTGCCTGTACAGTCCTTCACATGCTGCACCTCTACCCACCTAGTCAAGTTCTTAGTCGCAGTGATGATGTACCGCACACCTATCTTCTTTCCTTGATGCTGAATTAGACCCACAAAGTCAATCACCCATTTATTGAATGGTTTTAACGTTACCTGTGGCATCAAAGGTAGTTCATCCCTCTGTGATGGACTTCTAGTCCTTTGACATGTGTCACATGCCCTACAATATGATTTTGAATCCTTATGCAGGGTTGGCCAATATAACCCAACAAACAAAATCTTCTGAGTTGTTTCTTTTCTTACATAATTTCCTCTTGCAGATTCTCCATGAGCCTCCATGAGAATGCTACTTCGTTCAAATTCAGGTACCTAACGTCACAATATTTCGTCTCACCCCATTTTGTACAAGTGCCCTACAATGATGGAGAAGTCTGTCGTGCACTACTAACTCCTTCTTCTGCTAGCTTGTATACACTTCTGGAGTAGTTCCCATCGTCAGGAAATGTATGATATCTTCAAAGTGACTGTCCGTGATGCACACTTTAAAGAGTTGTATGTTAGGCAACCCCTCCTTTAAATTAGTAGGTTCCTCTCCCATTTCAATGCATGACAGATGGTCAGGTCCCACATTCAGTCATCTTGGCTTTACAATAACTTCAGAATCATACTCTTGGAACAAAAACAACCATCTGCAGATCTTCCCCTCCAACACAAGATTATTGACCAGGTATTTCAACGCAGAATGAACTGTATACATCTTAAAATGTCCTCCTAGCAAATAGTGCCTGAACTTTTGGAGCACATACACCATGGATAGTCCTTCGTGCTCTGTAGTGGAATAGTTCTTCTCAGCCTTGGACAACTTCTTACTCATGAATGCTACAGGATTGTCCAATTCGCCCTCGCCCGCCTGTGTCAGCACAATCCCTAGCACAATACATGAGGCATCCACGTGCACATGAAATTCCTTCTTCCAGTCTAGGAAGATTAGGATTGGCATGGTGATCATTTTCTCTTTCAGCATGTCCAAGCTCTTATGGCATTCATTATTCTAGCAGAATGTAGCATCCTTTTTCAGCAACTTCTCCATAGGCACGGTGATCTAAGCATAACTCTTGATGAACTTCCTATAGTATCTGGTATGCCCTATGTTAGTGTCGGTATCTTCATCCCTACATCAGTGATCAAAATTCTCTTGTTGCATTGCATTTTAGGTGTCTCATATAATCAGTTGCATTCCATTAAGATCATGGATCATCTGATGGCAGTGGCATTTTATAAATTTTTCCCTCATGATCTTTACCTGCTGGCCCATTTTCAGGTCATTTACAGTCATTTTTTTTGTCTTTACATCTGCAAAAAGTCATTTTTAGGGTTAGGTCTAGGATTTGTCCTCAAGGTTTTGTAAAAGCTCAATAATGGTCAGCAGGTGCATGAAGAGGTCAAATAAAGTCTCAGAAACCAAAAATTTCAATAATCACATGCTTAGTGATTCATTTTTCCTCAAAACCCTGTTTTGAGGAAAAACAGAGTTTTTTATATTTTATGTATACAATTTCATGTAATTTCATTTCTCCTATATGTAATAATTCCGAGATGTAGCCCTCGTCACGTTCTTACATTCCAGCTCTTGCAAAAAGTCAAAAAAGTCAAAGCATTTGGTCCATCAAAGGAAAAAGCAACTCAAATTGCCAAAACAGAGTTTTAAAAGACAAAGTGTAATCCTAACATTAGAAAAGTTAAGTGAAAAATTAAAGTGATGGGTACATAAAGTAATTTTCATGTTGAAGGCATCATTTGTGCCCAAAGAAAGAGTGAGCAAGAGCCAAATCGTGATTTGAGGCCGAAGGAGAGAATTTGCAGCAAAATTGTGAAAATTCTTGAGGCGCGACTCACCTGGGT
The DNA here is from genome assembly GCA_000404065.3 of Pinus taeda. Classification (NCBI taxonomy): domain Eukaryota; kingdom Viridiplantae; phylum Streptophyta; class Pinopsida; order Pinales; family Pinaceae; genus Pinus; species Pinus taeda. Next base: position 120,981 of record APFE031235194.1, on the reverse strand, counting down.
TGAAGCGCGACACACGTGGCCGCGCGGCACACGAAACAAGGGTTTAGAATTGAAATCATAATGGGTGTGGCACACCAGTGTGACATGGCACACCTGCCTTCTAAGCTCGAAACTTCATCCAAATTATTTCATCAGCCTCCAAAACTTGCAGATTTCTTCCTTGCAAGTAAGTCAAGCATTCTAAAGTCCCTTTGCAAGCGTTTTCATCAGCTTTCATGGTGTTTCAATAGATCAAAAATAAAACACTAGTTCCTTGCATAGTCAAATTGAAAAGTTGCCTAGGGTTTGCAAAGTTGTAATTTTTGCTGTCTTATCCCCCTCTACCATTTTCACATCCCCTCACTACATTTCACTCCCCTCATTTCATTTTCCCTCCCCTTTCTCATTCACACTCATCATTCCCTTATTCCCAAAGCTAAAACCCTAGCACCTAATCCCACTACTCCCAAACCCTAATTGGCATCTCCAAACCCTAATCCTCATTCCCCAAACCACTAATCACTCCCAAAAACCCTGCAGTCAGCAGCAAACTCCCACATCCATAGTCCCCACTCATCAATCCCTTTCATTGAACAACAAACACCTATTGTTCATATAAAATCTCTTCATACTCATCACTTCAACCCAAACAGTGGTAAACATGGAGACAGATTCCCCTTATGAAAGAGATGAGGAAACAGTAAGCAATTCCTCCCAAGAACCTCATGCACCCAGAAAACATCACAAGGAAAGCAAACATATTTGGGAGGAGCCCACTACACTTACTGAGCTACTGGCTTGTCCTCTTGTTCTAGCATACTTCAAACATCAATCCTGATATCAATTTTGTGAGATGGTGGAAAGAGTCAAATACCATCATGAGCTGGCTAGATTGTTTGTCCTCCATCTTCACAATGGTCAGGTTAATTTGGCAGGTGTTACATTCACTTTGACACCTGAATCAATAGCTGAAGCAACAGGTATTCCGAATGTGGGACAACAATGGAACAAGGGACAACTGGTTGAAAAAGAGCATTATGAGCCTTATATCAAGGCTGGCTTTCAGAGGCAGATTACTAGAGTTTTCCCTTTCAGGTATCTTTAGGACACATATGCTCCATTGATGAAGCTCATAATTAAATATTTCAGCTGTGAAGGCAGATTTTCTTGCCTATACGCCTACCACATTAGATTATTGATGAATTTCACTAGGGTGAGGATGATGAACCTCCCCTATTTCACGTGCCGGAATATTGAGAAAATGACCACATTTGTGAAAAGGAAGCCTCAACATCAGCAATACAACAACATTTATCATTTTGCAATGATCAAGATTGTGGTGTTGCATTAGCTGAGCTTGCTAAATGTTTCATGGGATGATTTCATTTCACATGAGGTTTTCACAAGTCCTCAGGTGATGCCATTAGTTTTTAATGAGGAAAGAGGGCCTTCACATCAGCAAGAAGTGCATGAGACTGAAACAACCAGTGTGCCAGTATTCATCACTTACAAAAAGGGGACAAGGAGGCTATTTGTAGCAGCAAAACAAGTACTATCTCCACCCAGGGTGGGAGGGGTCTTGTTTCATTCAATAGAAAAGTAGGTACAGGGTAAAGGTAAACAACCAATGCATGATGAGGGGCCTTTGTAAGGTCAAGAGAAACACTTCATTCTCATTCAGGATGAGGACACTGATTTGGGCCTAGAAAGCTCAAGACTAAAAGAGATCATCCAGGAACAAGAAGCGGATATTCATGCCTTAGCTCTTAACCTAGAAAGAGCTAAGTGGATTATAAACTACCTTGAGCAAAGGAACAAGCAACTAGAGGATTAGCGAATGATCATGGATTTGCAAACTATAAGAGAAAACCGGCAAGAAACCAAGAGGAGGAAAATCAAATTGACACCACTAGAACAAGAGATTGAAGCTGATCGTGAATCTTGGCTAGAAAGGACAAATATGTACTTGGAGAAAATGCTGGAGAAGTCCAACAAAGAGAAAAAGATGTTGAGGCACATGGCCTACCACTATTTGGCGAGAAACAAGATTTGCAAAGCAAGAATAAGGACCTTGAAGTCCAAATTGAGGAGAATTTTGAGGAGGAAGAAAGACCCATATAGAATCAAAATATTGGCTGAGGCTTCCTTAGCCCAACATAGTACTTGATGTAGGTCACTCAAATCACATTTCAAGAAATTTGGCACACTTTTTGTCAATTTTGAATTTTTGTAGGAAAAAACAAGATTTTCTGCCTGGTGCATAGCGCCACCCGGCGCTTGCTTTTGCTAGAGACCTCCTCTGGAGGAAAACTTTACATTTTTGGATTCCTCATGCAAAATTATAAATTCCCACAACTGGCTCGAAAGTTTTGTCAAGTGTTGAGCTTCCAAAAGGGTCAAAAACACCTCAACAATGCCCTTTCTACCCCTTTTTGGCCACACAGGAAGCAGTGTTGGGAGAACTCATTTTTGGATGGGCAAATGAACTCAAAATTTAGAAATTCCACATGTTCTAGAAAGTAGACAAATTGTCCTTTCCAACAAGCTCACTTGGAGAAAATGTGGTGCACGGGAAGGCCTCTAAAATTAGCTGCACAAAGGCGCTACGCACAGGGATAGTAGCGCGACACACAAGATGAAAAATTGTCATTTTTGCCAAAAGTCTCTGTTTTTTGCCCAATTTTTTCTCAGTTTGACTTTTCTCTCTCTCATGGTCAAAATCATGATGTAATTTGATGTAATTTGATGGTCATTGATGTAAAAATGTTGAAAATTCACTCATGGAGGTACATACATCATGAAAAAGTAGTTTTTAACTGAATGAATCAATGTCCTAGATTTTAGAGGCAAGTTGTTCCACTGCCTACTTTTCAGTTCTTAGTTTAGATCTTATTGGAACAACTCCTAAACTCATCAATTCGACCCCTAAATCCTAGCATGAGTTGTTTGTTGTCTATATCTAGTAATTTTTCAGTCATTTGTCAAGGTTGGACTTTTGTGAAAGCTTTGAGCAGCTTTGTACATTCATCTCTGTAGTTTGGAAAAGAAATAGACAAGGGTTTGCAGCCTTTTGTGGGATTCTTGTGGAAAATTGATTTGGTATTGTATTCTTCTGTAATTCAAGTTTTACATGTGTTTATGTATGCCATTTTCTCTCTTTTTTAGCTGAACTAAATGAATCAAGGATAAAGGTAGAAAGCATTAAAGTTGTAGTGCTCTACCTAGGGTTTTTTTAGTTATTTATGTTTTCTACTATTTGAAGAGGATCTCTGAGACTCTCATGCCCTCTCCAAATCCTCACTAGTCCTAAGACTCTCCATCTCATTCAATTTAAAGTACTAAAGCATTTTCCTACCTCGCCCCACAGAAACCTCTGCAAAACTGAGTCCATTCCCCGGACCCAAATCTGCCTTTCAATTTTGAGCCAGAAAAACATCATCAAATTCAATCAAACTCCTCTGAGCATATACCTAGCCTAAAATTAGTCTTTACATCAATCATCTCAAGCTTCATTTTTTTTACTTTCCTGATATTGAGAAGGAGAGAGCCCTCTCTCGACCTGGTAGGGCTAGCTACCAGGTTAAGCGTGGTTTGATTTTACCCTAGACCTGCCTTTCTCAGCCTGAGCTAGATTTAGGCCATAACATAGTGGCGACCATACTGGGGAAGAAAAGCTTATTTGTTTGTTAGTGTTTTTGCATTATAAACTACAGATGGAGCCTAAATTTATGCCAGGAAGCCTTCGAACTGCACATTGCTTTGTGAGTGCATAAGTAGATAAAAGCAGCTTCAGTCAATCTCCGGTCTTGTCTTATAAGCTAAACATCTAACTTGTAAATTGCCCCAGTACATCAAATAATTCTAGACTTTTGGATGATGAGTTTAGAATTTAGTAGGCTAACAAGATTGTAATTTCAATTTGATTTTTGGGAATAAATAAACACATTGGCTTCCAGACGATACACCAGAGAAAATCTTGATCCTGATCCTCCTCCTGTGTATGAAAACCCAAATTTTATTCCAAGAATTCTTCGCCAAGAAAGTTCTGCGATTCCTGTGTTTAGATCTCGTTCATGCCTAGTCATTTTTGAATATCTTGAAGATCTTCCATTTGATGAAAGTTTTGAGCTATCTTTGTTTGAGACTAAGTCTGAAAGTGTCGTTGGTGCTACTGCACTAAATCCTGAGTTTGTCAAGGATCTTAAAACTAAAAGAGAAAATCTATCAATTGACGCTTTTATTCTAAATCTCCAAACTTCAATTATGGTTATCAATATTCCCGATTTCTTAGAATCTACATCTGCTACTCTTGGTTCATATGCTGTTGTGTCTAATTCAGAAATTCCTACTGAAATTCCTTTTATTTCCACCATTCGCATGCAGCCTACCATCTCTGATCAGAAATTTGCAATGGTTTCACCTCCATCCACTCCCTCTACACCTCAAACATCAAGAATTTCTTCACCCCCTTCAACACCCCATACACCGGTCTTTCCAACTCCTCCTACATCCCCAAGGCTAGTTGTAAGTCCACCCTGAGCAATGGCTACCAGATATGCACCTCTTGTTTTGCCACAGAACTTGGATAACATGCCCGCTAATTATCAAAGCAAGATCACATTGTTTGATGCTTCTCAAGGTGTCACAACATAGCAACACGTTGATTGGATGAGTGATTTGTTTGATCTCCACGAGATTGATGCAGAAAATGTAACAATGAGATTATTTGTGCAAACTCTTGGAGGTGAAGTTAGAAAGTGGTTTAGAGCATTGCCGACTGGAACAATCAATTAATTGGAAGCACTTAAAAGACAATTTCTAGATCACTGGGAGGTAAAGAAAAATCCCCTTCAAATTCTTTCCGAGTATGAGAACATAAAGAGGAGTGTCGGTGAAAGTGTCCAAGATTACTGTGTTAGATTCAATATTGTTTATAATGCCATTCTAGCTGACATCAAGTCACCTATGGGGCTGGCTTTGATCAAATTTCTTGATGGTTTTGATCCCAATATGGCATATCAGTTGAGAGAGAGATCTGGTTACATTGGAGGACATGCAGAAAATTGCAGTAAGTGTTGAAGCAAATTTGTTGGCTAAGAGAGCTAGAACAAAGACCGAGAAGAAGGTGACTATCAAAGAAGAAGCTCCTACTTAAGATCATTTGCTCCATAAGATTGAGAAGATGTTTAATAGATTCACCATTGCTGATAAGACCGAGACACAAGTTAGAAATCCAAATTTCTGTGGCCAACAAAAACCACAATTTAGAATCACGGAAAGGGAGCAAAGAGCTCAAGATCCATCAGCTCAACAACAAGTCAAAACACCATTACAGCAGAACTATGTTCATGGCACTGAATCAGAAGATGATGAGGCCCCAATTGGAGAATAGAATTACTTCTATACACCAAATGATTTGCTAATTTATATCACTGAAGATGAAGAGTATTCAGAAAGTCCAGCTGTCCAAAAGGATGAAGATTTTATATTGGCAAATCAAACAGTCCTAGAAGAGGAATCAAATGAATATTAGAGAGGATACATGAATACAATGACAATGCAGCAAAGGCAATACTTACTTAGGAGTAGGGATGTTCCTATCAATCCAATTTAGAAAAGGAAGGAAGTAGCACCACCAATGAATGACTCTCCAAATGTGTAGAAGAAGGGAAAGGAGCTAGCAGATCCTACTCCTAGTAAAGTGAAATCAGCAAATGAAAATTCAAATCAGCCAAGTGCAACAAAGGATAAATCTGAAAAGAAAGATGCTTCAGTCAAAGAGGTAGAGAAAACTACAGCCTTTAGCTTAGAAAATGAAATTTCTAAGTTAAAAGTATCAATACCTTTGACTGAATTAATGAAGAACAACAGTTATAAAGGTCAAGTGGCTAAGATTTTGAATGTAGCTCCTTTATCTCATATGGTAAATGTAGAAGTTGACCAACCTGAACTTATCTTTGGTCTGGCATTAGAAGGTCAATCTGAGGATAGTGATGTAGCTCCTTTATACATCAGCCTTAGATTTCATGATTATGTTTTGCACAATTCCATGTTTGATTCGGGAGCGTCTCATAATCTCATGCCAAAGGCGATCATGGAGAAATTGGGTTCGGACATCACTAGAAAGTATCATGACCTTTATTCCTTTGATTCTGGTAGAGTAAAATGTATTGGTCTCATTTAAGATTTGTTTGTTAGTTTGGATTAGATTCCAGCAAAAAATGTTCTTATGGATGTAGTTGTGGTTGACATTCCCCCTAGATTTGGCATGCTTCTATCTAGATCATGGGGTGCAAAACTCAAGGGGTCAGTACAATTAGATTTCTCCTATGCTACTATTTCCATGTTTGGTCAAATGAGGAAATTATATAGAGAGAAAAAGATGAAATACATGATCATGAGCAAGGAGAAACCTATGAATCATCCAATTAATTATGTACATACAAATTTAGAGTCTTTTGTTCTGTATTCTGATAGCTTCAATGATGTGAATAGTCAATTAGTTGAAGTAGAAGATATTCCAAAGATCACTGAAAATTTCAGAGCTGTACTTCATTAAGAGAGGCAAAGGCTTGAAGGTATCACGGAGCAGTCAACATTCCACCAGCAGCAAGAAAAAGATGGACAACAGTCAAAGATGGAAAAACAAGCAGAATTTCAGCATTTGGAAGAGGAAGCTGGCTTGTGGAGTATGGAATTTGATGGAGCAGTAGGTAGGGAAGGTGTCGGAATTGGTATTTGGATACGTAGCCTTGTTTTCTCACCAAATAAGGTCCCGAGTAATGTAAGAGTTTGTTCCTACAAGTTGGCTTTTGATTGTTCTAATAATGAAGCAGAATATGAGGCACTAATTGTAGGCTTGAAAATCTTCAAAAAGCTGAATGTTAAAAGAATTTCAGTTTATGGCAACTCCAAATTAGTAATCAAGCAAGTCAAGGGAGAGTACCAAGGAAAACATCCTTGAATGAGGGCTTATTGTAATGCAGTTTTAGACATTTAAGGATGTTTCCAAATTTCACTTTGACATGTGTTCCACGTGCACAAAATGTTATTGCAGATTCTCTTGCAAAAACAACAAGTAACATGAAGATTCCGATGAATTCAAACAATAATTTTGAAATTCATGTGAAACATTGTCTGGCTGTCCCTGATAATCAAATATATTGGCAAGTGTTTCAAGATGATAAGGAGATTGAAGATTTTCTGCGAAATGAAAGTAAATATCAAGATACTTCTATAGATGGTGTGTAAGATAATGGCAAACCAGATTTAAAAGTAAATTAGATGGAAGTTTTACAGCTGAAAGACAATGTCATCCCTAAAGGCCTCATACCTTTAGAGGAATTATTTGACCAAGATGATGTAGCCTGGAAACCAAGTTTGATGCCAACTGAAAAGGGAGTTGAAGACGTGGATATTGGAACAACAGAAAATCCAAAGATGGTGAAGTTGTCAAAGGCATTACCTCCTAAGGTAAAGGAAAAGTACATTAGTTTATTGTCTTCATTTACTGATGCATTTGTATGGGACTATTCAGATTTGAAGGAGTACAATAAAAGTATAATTCAACACGTCATTCCAATCAAGCCAAACCAAAAGCCATTTCGCCAAAATCTAAGAAGGATCAATCCTAAGTTGCTACCATCCATAGAGAAGGAGGTGAATCGATTATACAAAGCTGGTATAATCGTTCCAATCAGATTGTCAGAATGGATTTCCAATTTGGTGTATGGAAGAAAACATGTGAGATTATATTATGCATTGATTTTAGAAATATGAATAAGGTGTCTTTGAAAGATAATTATCCATTGCCAAAGACGGACCACATACTTCAAAGAGTGGTTGGGGCATCTTGTATGTCACTGCTTGATGGGTATTTTGGATACAATCAAATTTGGTCCATGAGGATGATAAAGACAAAACAACATTCACCACTCTGTGGGGGACTTCCAATTATGCCAAGATGCCATTCGGTTTAAAGAATGCTGGTGCAACTTTTCAACGGGCTATGGATATCACCTTTGCCAATGAGAAAGATGTATTTTAGTTGTTTATCTTGATGATTTGACAGTTTTTCTAATTCAGATAAGGAACATCTTTATCATTTGAAGATTGTTTTTTAGCACTGTAGAAAGTATGGCATATCTCTTACTCCAAAAAAGTGTTTGTTTGCCATGGATGAAGGAAACCTTCTCGGTCACATCATATCAAGGGAGGGAATCTACATCGATCCTGCTTGACTGGAAGCTATTCAGAAAATTGATTTTCCTCGTAGTAAAAAGGAGATCCAAGCATTCAATGGTAAGATGAATTTCTTGCGTCGTTTTTTGCCAAATCTAGCAGAACATTTGAGGTAAATCACAAACATGTTAAAGAAGGATAGTGTAGTAAAGTGGACCAAAGAAGCTATCAAGTCTTTCAATTTGGAAAAGTTGGCCCTTTCTTTAGCTCCAATTTTGATCAGCCCCGATTATTCCCAAGACTTTATTTTATTTTCATTTACTTCAGAGCATACTATGGTAGCGGTCTTAATCTAAAAAAGAGATCAGCTTGAGAAGCCAATTGCCTTTTTTAGCAAAACAATAAGAGATGCAGCCTTGAAGTATAATATTATTGAGAAGCAAGCTCTTGCCTTGGTGAAAGCTGTGAAATATTTCCGAGTATATATTTTGCATTCTCATATTCTTGCCTATGTTCCTAACGTAGCCGCAAAGATGTTTTAGTGCAGACAGATCCAGAAGGGAGACGAGGCAAATGGATTGCAGCATTGTTAGAATATGACTTGGAAATAAAGCCAACAAAGCTCATCAAGGGACAAGGTTTGGCAAAACTGATGGCGAAGTCTAATTTGCATGTCTTGGACATAAATTTAATTGTTGTTATGTCCGAAGAAGATGAGGACAACTCACTTGTTCAGGAATCAGAAATTTTTATCCATTCCCCTTGGTATTCCAATATTGTATATGTGCTCCAAAATATTTCACTGCCCCTAGGAATGGCTAAAAATAAAAGTGGAACTCTGAAATTAAATGCTGCCAAATTTTGTATTATGAATAATGCATTGTATTGGAAAGATCCCGGTGGTGTCTTGCTGAATTTCTTGGTTGAGGAAGAGGCAAAACAGGTCATGGATGATTTTCACAAGGGGGATTGTGGAGGTCACCTGTTTTGGAAGACAACGGGAAATAAAATCTTGAGATTAGGGTACTATTGGCCTACCCTCTTTTCTGATGTGTATAAAACTGTTACAAGCTGCCATGAGTGTCAAATTTTTCAGGGAAGGAGAAAATTACAGCCATTACCTGTCAAACTGGTTTAAGTAAGTGCTCTGTTTTAACAGTGGGGCCTTGATTTTATTGGAGAGATCCACCCTACATATTTAGCTCAGCATAATTGGATATTGACAGTGACAAACTACTTTACAAAATGGATTGAGGCCATCCCCACTCGGCAGGCCACTGATACGGTAATAATTCAATTTCTCGAAAATAATATTTTGTCACATTTTGGTTGTCCAAACAAGCTAATTACAGATAATGCAACATCTTTTAAATCTAAAAGAATGATTGATTTTTGTAATAAATATCAAATTACCTTGGGGCATTCAACTACATACTATCCACAAGGTAATGGATTGGCAGAATCTTCAAATAAATCATTAGTTAACATTATCAAAATGTTGTTGGAAACAAACAAAAAGAACTAGCATAAAAAGCTTGTTAATGCACTTTGGGCAGACAGAGTAAGTCAGAAGAAATCAATTGGCATGTCTCTGTTTGAACTAGTATATGGTGTCGACACGGTGTTCTTGACATCTCTCACAGTCCCGGTGGTAAAACTTCTGCAGGAAGCTGGCAGTGAAGAGGATCATTTTCAGCGAAGGATAAACCAAATGATCCATTTACAACAAATGAGAGAGGAGGTTTTCCAGAATACCTTCAGGCTGTAAGAGAGGATCAAGAAAATCTATGACTGAAAGGCAAAGTCAGATAAGTTTTAAATTGAGGACATAGTGCTCAAATGGGATGCTAGTAACGAAGACAAAGGCAAGCATGGCAAGTTCGAGAATCTATGGAAAGGTCCATTCAAAATTGCTGCATATTGGGGCCAAAATGCTTTCCTGCTGAAATAAATGAATGGAGAAGATTGTCCAGGTGGGCCGGTTAATGGTCGACTACTCAAATGGTACTATCTTTGAAATGTTTTATACTATCATATGTATCATTGTACATACCATTTTATTTTCCTCATTGCAAGTGTGTACTGTCGTCATTCATTCAGTTTAGGGCCTGAAGTGAAGGCTATAAAACTGAAGGTCTGATTTCAGTTTTGGTGTGAATTGTTTGCGTCAGTTTTGAGTTGGTTTCAATCGAATTTCAGTCTTGAAATTGAGTCAGTTTTGAGTCAGATTTTAGTCCTGAAATTCAGTCGGTTTTGAGTTAAGATATTGGTATTGGTTTGTTGAAGTTATTGATTCCATAGCCCAATGGAAGAAGGCACTACCTGCTTTCCCAGAGATCTATAGTTCTTGGCACCTCCAAGGAGCTACCATCCCCATTGGAGCCAATGATAGTGTCGGTATATTCATCCCTCCATCAGTGATCAACATTATCTTGTTGCATTGCATTTTAGGTGTCTCATCCAATCAGCTGCATTCCATTAGGATCATGGATCATCTGATGGAAGTGGCATTTTATAAATTTTTCCCTCATGATCTTTACTTGCTGGCCCATTTTCAGGTCATTTACAATCATTTTTTTTGTCTTTACTTCTGCAAAAAGTCATTTTTAGGGTTAGGTCTAGGGTTTCTCTTCAAGGTTTTGCAAAATCTCGATAATGGTCAGCAGACGCATGAGGAGGTCAAATAAAGTCTCAGAAATAAAAAATTTCAATAATCACATGCTCAGTGATTGATTTTTCCTCAAAACCCTGTTTTGAGGAAAAGTAGAGTTTTTTATATTTTATGTACAAAATTTCATGTAATTTCATTTCTCCTATATGTAATAATTATGAGATGCAGCCCTGGTCAAGTTCCTGCATTCCATCTCCTACAAAAAGTCAAAGCATTTAGTCCATCAAAGGCAAAAAGCAACTCAAATTGCCAAAACAGAGTTTTAAAAGACAAAGTGTAATCCTAACATTAGAAAAGTGGGTTTCCTTTTAAGTGAAAAATTAAAGTGATGGGTATATAAAGTAATTTTCATGTTAAAGACATCATTTGTGCCCAAAGAAAGAGTGAGAAAGAGCCAAATTGTGATTTGAGGCTGAAGGAGTGAATTTGCAGCAAAATTGTGGGAATTCTTGAGGCACAGCGCACCTGGTTTGAAGCACAGCGCACCTGGCCAGCGCGACACACGCAGCACAGGTTTAGCATTGAAATCATAACAGGTACGACACACCAATGTGGCATAGCGCACCTGTTTGTGGGCGCTGCGCACCTGCCTTCTAAGCCCGAAACTTCGTCCAAATCATTTCATCAGCCTCCAAAACTTGGAAATTTCTTCCTTACAAGTAATTCAAGCATCCTAAAGTCCCTTTGCAAGAGTTTTCATCAGCTTTCATGGTGTTTCAATAGATCAAAAATAAAACCCTAGTTCCTTTCACAGTCAAATTGAAAAGCTGCCTAGGGTTTGCAAAGCTGTAATTTTTGCTGTCTTATCCCCCTCTACCATTTTCACATCCCCTCACTACATTTCACCCCCCTAATTTCATTTTCCCTCCCCTTTCTCATTCACACTCATCATTCCCTTATTCCAAAAACTAAAACCCTATCACCTAATCCCACTACTCCCAAACCCTAATTGGCATATCCAAACCCTAATCCTCATTCGCCAAACCACTGCTCACTCCGAAAAACCCTGCAGTCAACAACAAACTCCCACATCCACAGTCGCCACTCATCAATCCCTTTCATTGAACAACAAACACCTATTGTTCATATAAAATCTCTTCATACTCATCACTTCAACCCAAACAGTGGCAAACATGGAGACAGATTCCCCTTATGAAAGCGATGAGGAGACAGTAAGTGATTCCTCCCATGAACCTCATGCACCCAGAAAAGCTCACAATGGATGCAAACATATCCAGTAGGAGCTCACTGTGGAGCTATAGAAAGGGTCTCTTTCACCTCTAATTACCTCACATTAATATGTCAATACGGGAACATTTTGTTATTTCAAAGAGTGTTTTAGTCTGAGGCTATCATTTGCCAGAGTAATGCTAGTAGCACAATGTTTGAAAATACAAGAGTAAACAGATTCTTGTTTACAGCTAACTACTTCAAAATATTAAACCACACATTCAGAAAACTAAGCAATTTATCAGTCAAGGGTTCGGTAGCAATAACCCATCCCTTTGGAAACTGATGGAAAAGGAAACCAGAGAACAGATCGTGGATCTGGGAGCCAGACAGTAGATGTCAATGCTCACTACAACCTGAAGTCGTTGTTCACACCAACATGGCAATTAACAAGAAATGAAATCACAGATAAGAAATGGAACAACAATTAAGAAATAGAACAACAAACTTGAAATGGAACAGCAAATCTGAAATGGAATAGCAAATCTGAAATGGAATGGCAAATTTGAAATGGAACAACAAATCTGAAATGGAACAACAGTTAAGAAATAGAATAGCAACTAAGTCTAACAAGCAGTAACACCTTAGTCGATAAGATCAAATGCACTAATCGTAATCTACAGGAATCAAACGACAATCCTTCACTCTTAAGGGCGGATTGAATAACACACACAAATGGAACAGCACTAATTACTGATGAATTACGGAACAACGCTTCAAAACCATATATACACACAACACACTTAAATAGTAATCTGATCCAAGTATCAATCTCAGTGAGAAAGAGTACGACTGCATTTCAAAATAGAACAACATTGTTTATAAATCCAACAATCGCAAAGAACATAACTTCCAAGATGAATTCCGTAATGTTAATGAACAAGTGGACAACATAAAGGCTCTGTATTTAAATAGTAACAGTATTATGTAAAGACTAGCAGTATTATATCAACACCTAAAGGAACAGTGATACGATGCAGAGACAATACAATAGTTCTGTCTTTCGAAACCTTAATAATTTAAACATAATAGAGCATGTGATGTAAACTTTCAAAACACATCAAATTACCAAATAATGTCAATAAGCAAACCACGTGTAAACCAAACGTAATGGTACAGGAGCAAGTGTCCTCCAGGGCCAGGCCCTTAGCCTCCAGGGGTACACCGCTTGAAGTTATTCCAGACTCAAAGATGAAATAGTAACCAAGTTTGTATTAATGCATAAAGTGAAATTACAATAGAGCAATTCTTAACGAGACTTGATGATCAAAGTTTTGATCTTAAAGGAAATTACATAAAACATAACAACAACTAACTCCCCTTTCAAGCTAACAGTGTTGCACCCTTTTATAAGGGTGAAGGCAGAGATATATAAGTGCAGATTATAGATAAAACAACGATCCCTCAGGATCAAGGATCTTGAGGGATTCGCCGAGCCATTAGTCCTCAGTCATCTCTTTTCTTTCTTGCGCTGAGCCAATATCTTCACTTCCTTTCCAGGGCTAATTCGCTTTGATTTGCTTTGCCTTGTTTGCATACGGTCTCCTGTCAAAGGGACAACAGTTAACCCGTCCTTGTTCTTTCCTTTGGAATGGAAACTTCTCGTTTTTCCTTCTTCTTGCATAAGGAAATGACAATTGTGAGTGTTTTCGTCTTGCATATTAATCTCACATGTTTTATTACAATTCCTTATCGTTTTCCTAGTTCATGATGCAAAAAGTTTGTAAGTTCTAATGAAAAGATGTTGAAATAATTATAAAAAACATACCTTCTTTAATACTCCAGACACCCCCCTGCTTACCCTTTTTCAAGCCCTTATGAAAACATTGTAGTTGATTTGTAAGGGAGTGAGTGAGTAGGCTAGAGATGGAATCTCATGTGAAGGCCTGCAGCCATGATGCGTAACTAGGTCTTCAAAGAAATGGCTTGTCTGACCCTCAAGCATCTCATACAGGGCTTGGTATCTGGGTGCAGGGTGCCAAATAATTGGATTCCGGAACCTATATCCTAACCAGGATGGCCCTGCCCTCAAAATGATTTCGCCATAGAGGTGCAAGCGATTGGCAGCTAATTTAAAATTCTCATATTTAAATGGTTCCCTGATTTAGATATTCGGATTAGAGATTTGATACCAAAATTTAGCTGCATCAATGGCGGGGTCTTTGATAGAGAAAAAGTATTCTAATACCTGTCGAATGATTGCCTCATGCATGGGTCCTAATGCTTCAATTACACTTGGAGTCTTCATGAGGTTTCTATGTTTTCTCCACAACTGTACTGGATCCCTAGGCTCAGCTCTTATCCACAAATCTAATCTGGTTTCTTGTCTTTGGAAAGCATTATAGGCTTTAAGCCATTTAATTTAATTAACACCAAATGAAATAAATGCTTGTAATTGGATATCCCCAACAAAAGGGCCAGGGTTCAGCTCGGTCTCCTGTTCTAATACAAGGTTATGTAAATAAAACTCACACAGTAGTCTCTGAACTTTTACCCCGTAGTGCTTACAACATTTTATAAAATCATTGATGGTGTTAATTTGTATGGGAGCACCTGCTTTAACAGCCTTTATTTTCAATTGCAAATATCTTTCCATTAAAAACAAGGCATAATTCTTAGCAGGGGCTCTACATGCTAGGACGTTATTGTATAGAAAACATAAGGTATCCATCTACTTGATAACTATATCTAACCTACGAATTACCTTCACGACTTTCTCTTCTTCCCTTCGCCACCCTTCAAAGGCCTGGCTTTCGGATAGATTGACGTTCCTAAGCTGCTGCTATAGCGCTTCATACTTTTCTCCCAGGACTGTTTGCTCTCTAAGCTTTTCTGCTGCTTGCTGAGCTTGCTTCAAACCCTTTCATAGGGTTACCGTTTTCGGATCTCTTTTCCATACGGCAGTGGAGGCCGGGAGTTTTACCTGAACTTTCCTATTGCGTTGTTTTGAGTTCATGACTCTTATCACTCTTGAAGGTGGTGCCTCCGTCTTAATTTCCTTATCGCGGATCAACATCTCATCCATTTCTATCTTAACGTGGATATTAGTCCATTGATGTTCCTATTCAAATGGAACAACAGTCTGTTTCTCAGCATCATTTGGAACAACAGCCTGGTTTTCAACACGGTTTTGAACAACAAAATGGAGTCTGGTCCTCTGCCCCTTTGTCTTGAGGGGTTTTTCTGGAGTGGTTCCATTTTTCCTTCCCGAAGTCCTTTTTACCCTTTTCTTTGCTTTTAGAATCCTAATCTGCTAGTGGATCTGAACTATTATATTCAGTAATCTTTGCTGTTCCTTTTGCAATTCCCTAATTTCTGCAATTTCCTTAGAAGGAACAACAGGCTGTTCACTGCGGCCTGGACTGTGACTAATTCCCTGATTTTCTTTCTTGGGTGTTTCTTCATTGCTCTGCTCTGGTTGTTCTGGGGCAAGAACCCTAACTGGTTCTGTTATTTCTTGGGCGACCTCCTTTTCTGCCCCCGTTTCCTTTGGAATTTCTTCTGGTGTCTTCTGGTTAGGAACAGATTGTTCCTGTTCAGCATCTCCTATCATATTTTCATAATGAACATGCATATTCTCTTCTTCTGCCTCCTTTGCATGTGATTCTTTAGGTGCATTTTCCTCCTGAGGTTTCTCTTTGGCATGGAGGTCTGATGGACTGGAAGGTTGGCCATATTCGCCCATATTGGCCAAAACTTTGGCCAATTCATCTTCTCCCAATGGGTCCTGCAATGGGCTACCTTCCTGTTGTTCCTCCTCCCTCTCAGATTGCTCGGCTTCTTCTTATTTTTCTCCTTCTTCTTTAGATTGCTCGGCTTCTTCTTCTTTTTCTCCTTCTTCTTCAGATTGCTCGGCTTCTTCTTCTTTTTCTCCTTCCTCTTCTTCCTCTTCTTCCTGCATTACTTTCTCATTGTCTTCCCCTTCTGGTCGTGGAGGTTTCTCATCTTCTATTTCTACCGGCTGGCTGGTGTTTTCTTGGGGCTTCTCCAGCCTCCCTTGTAGCCATGCTAGCCGGACCGATTTCCTGCGTTTTTTTGGTCGCTCGGGTGTATTGGTGGCATGTTTACGCTTTGGGGATGGTGTGGTCAATGCTGCTGGGTAAGGCTATGACTGACTATTAACCGAATCAACCCATGATGACTAACAACTGACTCTACATGCTGTGCCTTTTTTATGCTTCGTACAACGTCATGAAGTAATGAATTCAAAAATGTAGGTAAATTTACAAAGCATTTTTGTTTTAGTACAGCTAAGAGTTTAAGATGTCGTGGTCTTACCACGTCTTTTCTGCCTTCACAGGTGATGTAGCCTTGAATGGTCTTCGCCAATTCCACCCACGGCTCTCCTATTGCTGTTGGCAGAACCCCCTTTCCTCTAATTGTCATGTTCTAGCCTTTGTCCTGGAAGATTTCTATAACCTTCTGCAATCTGTCCTTCTTTAATGTCCATACAGGTCCAGCAGCTGGCAGTGCCGAGACTTCTGCAATTATGTCGTCGGTGACTGCTATGCGTCTCCCCCTCACTGTCGAATGATTCTCTTGCAAGTTCTGCAAGAATTCAATTGCCAAAGTCTCGTTAGACTCCTGCAAGCAGTTGAGATAAGTCAGCCACCCTGCTCTTGCTAGGATTTCCTTGGCAGCAGCAGAGATTGTTAACACCTGCGGTTCTCTCCGAATCGATCTTCCTCCCATGGTTATGGTTTCGCTGTAAAATGTCAATGGAATACAACTGTTCACACTGTTAAAATACAGAGAGGCTGACAAACGCAAGACTCGCTCAAAATCTAATGCTACAGAGTGTACAATGGAAATGGCTTATGAACAACAAGTCATGCAGAAAAAAAAAAAAATAGTATACCGTTGAGCCGTGCTATACCCCAGTACACAGCTTCCCGAATAGAGATTTGACACGTAATCCAGGGAATGATGAGGTTAACCTCCCCCCCCACCCCC
>APFE031235194.1:20791-103791 GCA_000404065.3 Pinus taeda | reverse complement strand
CCCCACCCCCCCAATGTGATAGGCCATCCCAGCCGTCAAATAAAGGAGCTGCATCCATTCTTAAACAGAGTCCTTAAGAAACAGCGTATGGCAATATCCCATGTTTACAAAAGTAGCAAATTACCGAAATCGAGGCGTAGAGTTGGGTTGCTTAATACGTAAGAGACTATGGTGATATGATGTGAGGCTGGGGATAGGACATCTGCCATGGATACAAAGTCTCATGTGGTCATTGTCAATTGTTCTGTCATGATTGGTGATAATAGATATTAATGCGTTGTATGGTTTGGGAAATAATATATAATTTATTACTAAGGCATAAGAAATAGAAGGGTGCTAATAACTACCTATTGGTGTAAATAATGTGACTTCAATATCATTAACAGTGCTCTGCTACCGACAGGTGTCCATAACGTTGGCAGAGTTGTTTATTTCACCCATGGAACCATGACCCTTTGTGTATGCTTAGGAAATGTTGTGTGATGTCAAAATGTAGGCCATTATGCTGGCTTGGTGACTAGTTAGCCATAATGCCATTCACGAGGAAGGAGTGAAGGGTGGGCAGGCCGGCTCGTGATGAGACCTCTTGTTCCAAGGGTTCTTTATTTGATATACCTTTTGGACCATATCCCTGGTGTGGTGGCCATAGTGGGAATGCCACTTCGCTTTCGTCCTCATAATCATGGTAGGCTGGCTCTTGATGAGACCCCCTATCCTGCATTTGACAACTTATAAGTCATGTTTTCTCTTTTTTCTTTCTTTTTCATAAAGTACTTTCCCTATTTATACACAAAGGGTGGTTCAACACTCCTTAAGAGTAGGAATGGTGGAAGAAGTCTTAACATCTCAATAGGAAGATATAAACCCTTTACTCTTATTCCTGAATAATCAAAGAGGATTAAAAGGGACCAACATGATAAAGATAACCAATCAGAGCAGAATCAGTAGAACAATGACAGCAAAAGATAACGAATAAGCGTGTCCTTCCTTCTGTCTTCTTACCAATTCATAGCAATTTCTTATAAAGATAGCGATTTTATGATTCATTGATTTCAGCATGTTGTGATTTTGTATCCATTGCATAAGTGCATAGCTGTATTCTAAAAGAATTGAAAGAACAGGAACAATAAGTACCCTCAATTTAGAATAGCAAAAGGAACAAGCTGTTTCAAAGGGAGAGCAAAAGAATGCGAGTGGTGTTCCTTTTGGAAAAAGGAACAACAAAAGACCACAAATGTTGTTCCTTTGGAAAAGGAACAACAGAAAACAAAAATGTCGTTCCTTTGAAAAAGGAACAGCAAAGATGGAAAACGTTGTTCCTTTGGAAAAGGAACAACAAAACACACATATGTCATTCCTTTGGAGAAGGAACAACAAAAATCGAAAACGTTGTTCCTTTGGAAAAGGAACAGGAAAGCACACTAATGCCGTTCCTTTGGAAAAGGAACAGCAGAAATAAAAAATGCGGTTCCTTTGGAAAAGGAATAGCAAAACACACAAATGTCGTTCTTTTGGAAAAGGAACAACAGAAATCGAAAATGTTGTTCCTTTGGAAAAGGAACAACAAAACACACAAATGTCGTTCGTTTGGAAAAGGAACAGCAGAAATCGAAAATGTTGTTCCTTTGGAAAAGGAACAGCAAGACACAAAAATGCCGTTACTTTGGAAAAGGAACAACAAAACATACAAATGTCGTTCCTTTGGAAAAGGAACAACAGAAATAAAAAATGTTGTTCCTTTGGAAAAGGAACAGTAAGACACACAAATGTCGTTCCTTTGTAAAAGGAACAACAGAAATAAAAAATGTTGTTCCTTTGGAAAAGGAACAACAGAATAAAGAAAAAGAACAAAATTACAGCAAAATGATGGCTGATTCAAAGGGTGTTGTTCTTTTGAAATAGGAACAGCCAGAAGAGAATGCTGTTCTTTTGAGAAAATGAACAGAAAAAATAGTAACGACAAAATGTTGATTCAAAAATATGTACAAAAATGATTCAACAAAAGAAAAGACATTATGTACAAACTGTAAAAAGAAATAAATTCCTTAATGAATTACAGGTGAAGAAGACTTCTCTTCCTCCCCCAAAATCTCCATATCAGAGTCTCGACGTAGCTACTGGCAGAAGGACTCCCGAGTGAGTGGTTTGTGATAGAGACGAACTTGGTGGCCATTTGCCTTGAAGGCATATCCAGAACCGTCAATAGTGATTAGAGTAAGGGTACCATTGTCATGTACCTTCTGGATTTTGTATGGTCCCAACCAATGAGTCTGGAGTTTCCCGAGGAAGTCCTGAAACCTGGAGTCATACAAAAGAGCCCAATCACCTTCTTGGAAGACTTTATTTTTAATGAGAGCATCATGCCATTTAGCTCGATGCTGCTGGATCAGGGCAGTGTTTTGAAGTGCAGAGAGCCTAACTTCGTCCAGCTCATTGATTTGTTGTAATCGATTAATCTGTGCCTCGGTTAGATCTAAGCCAACTTCCTGTGCTGCTCGTAATGTTTGGATTTCGGTTTCTATGGGGAAATGGGTTGCTTTCCAAACACTAATTGATAAGGTGAGTAACCAGTGGTACTTCTCCATGTTGTTCTATAAGCCCACAGTGCTTCAGGTAGTTTGGCAGCCCAATCACGTCTATGTGACGCAATGGTTTTCGTTAGGATTGCTTCTATTATTTTATTGCTGCTTTCTACCTGCCCATTTGCTTGTGGGTGGTATGGAGTAGTGATTTTATGCTGGACATGATAGTTGTTGAGTGTTGCAGCTATTCTGTTCCCAACAAACTATGGTCCACCATCTGTAATTATCTCTCTTGGAAGGCCATAACGTACAAATAGATGGAATAGGAACTGTATGACAGAGTCCTCTGTAGCTCTTGGCAATGCCTCTGCTTCAACTCACTTGGTGACATATTCTGTTTCCACCAAAATATATGTTTTCTATTTTGATGACGAGTTAATTGGTCCAACAAAATCAAGAGCCCATTGCTCGAATGGTTCGATGACTAGCTGTGGTTTCAGAGGCATCTCATCAGAATGACGAGGCATCCTTCTCTCTGGCAACTGTCACAGGCTTGGACGAATTTCTTTGCATCTTTGAAAATCATGGGCCAATAATACCCTGTTTGCAGCACTTTATGTCCAGTTCTGCGATCGGCGAAATGTCCACCACATGGTCCGTCATGGCAGGCTTTCAAAATGTCAAAGATTTCATCTTCTCGAATGCATCTCCTGATATGGATGTCTGCCCTTGTGTGGAACAAATAGCCCCCAATCCAAGAAAATCGAGTACTCCGCTGAACAATCTATTTTCGCTCATTAGGGGTTAGATGCTTTGGTAGTTTACCTACTGCTAGGTAATTGGCAACATCAGCATACCAGGGTGTTTGAACATCCACAACAAACAGATGTTCATCCGGAAATTGATCTTCAACTGCTGCTGCATCAATTGGCTTTGGAATTCTTAAGAGAAAATCGGCTACGGGATTTCTTTTCCAGGTCGATCCTTGATTGTAATATCAAATTCCTGCAATAAAATCAGCCATCTAGTTATTCTGCCATTTGTAATAGGCTTGTTTGGTAAATATTTTATGGCATAATGATCTGTGTACAAGATAACAGGATATCCAGTAATGTAATGTCTGAACTTATTAACGGCATGTATTACAGCTAGAAATTCCTTTTCAGTAACAGTGTAGTTTAATTCAGCAGGGGATAAATTTTTGCTGATGTAATAAATTGCATATGGTTTTCTATCCTCTTCCTGCCCAAGGACCGCTCCAATGGCTATATCTAAGGCATCAGATGATATCTGAAATGACAAATCCCAATTTGGTCCTCGAAGGACTGGGGTTGTGGATGTGAGCTTCTTCAGATCTTTGAAAGCACGTTCACATTTTTCTGTCCAAAGAAAATCAACGTTACCAGTTAGTGCATACAAAGGTGCAACAATATGCGAATAATGTTCTATAAATCTCCTATAATAACCAGAAAATCCAAGAAAATTGCGTACCTCCGTTTGAGTGGTAGGAATGGGAATAAGCAAAAGTATTTGGATTTTGGCTGGGTCTACCTGAATGCCAACTGCTGAAATATAGTGTCTTAGGATAAGTCCTTCCGTCATCATCATATAACATTTTTCATGGCTTAAACAAAGCCTGGTAGCAATGCAGCGTTGTAGGACTTTTTCTAGTGTATCCAGTGCTGGATCGAAATCATCTTTGTATGGTGTAAAGTCATCCATGTATACTTCAAGTCTTTCATTTATTAAGTTTGCAAAAATGCTAAGGATAGCCCTTTGGAATGTGGCAGAAGCATTGCATAAGCCAAAAGGTAGAACTCAGTAGGCAAATGTTCCCCAAGGACAAGTAAAAGTAGTTTTGTCTTGGTCTTCAGGGGAAATCTGAATCTGATTGTATCCACTGAAGCCATCCAGGAAAGAAAAAAAATTCTTTCCTGCCAAAGTGTCTAATACTTGGTCAATGAATGGGAGAGGGAAGTGGTATTTTTGTGTTGCTTTATTTAGCTCTCTATAGTCCACACAGATTCTCCATTTCCCATTGTTTTTTGGTCCCACCACAAGCGGAGAGACCCATTTACTATCAGAGATAGGATAAATGAAATTGACATCTAAAAGTTTTTGAAGTTCAGCTTTTACCACATCTTTTAGATGAGGATTTAGTCTCCTTTGAGGTTGTCGAACAGGTTTCGCATCTTTCTCTATGTAAATGTGGTGTGTACATAACTGGGGGTCAATTCCTTTCATATCAGGGTAGTCCCATGCAAATGCTTCTTTATATTTCCTTAACACATGGATGAGTTTCATTTCTTGTTCGGATGTGAGGTTGGCATTAATGTTTAAGGTTTTTCCCGGTTCAATTTCCACAATTTTACTATTTTCAACAGAGATAACAGGTATTGTATGATCATGTGTATCTTTAAGAGGATCCTCTTCTAATTCACTATCAAATGCTGCTTTTATCATGTGACATTGTGTGCAGGATGTGAGTTCAGTTTGACTAATGAAATTATTAATGGCATCGTCTTCTATTTGGTCTTTGAAATCAAGTGCCTCTTGTATAGTTAATGGAGATCTAATGTTATCAGTAAAGTATGATACATAGTGCCTATTAGTTTTGACTATTGTGACACTTGGCTGCGCTGGAGGATATAGAACTAAGTTCTTGATATTTTCTCCTCTGGTTATGATCATATTTCCTTGCCGACAGCCAATATAGGCATCGGCAGTGGCAAGCCAAGGTCTACCTAAAATCAATGGATGTCCATCAAGTTGGGTTTTGGGATTTATTATTAGAAAATCGGTTGGATATTCCTAGGAGTCAAAAGAGACCATGACATCATGTAGTGTGCCCTCTGGCCTAACCACAGATCGGTCAGCCAATTCTAGCAAGGTAGAGGTGGGTTCTACAGATGTAATGCCTAGCTTTTGGCAAGTAATGGTTGTTAAGATATTGATTGTAGCTCCTAGATCAACTAAGGCATTGGAAAGGGTCTTACCATAAATTTGCACAGTTACTATTGGATTTCCTGGGTCTTCGTATTTAATGGGTGTTTCTTTTCCTGATAATAAGTCAGATAGAGTGCCGACTACTTGGAATCTTGGATTATTTGTTATATTCCTCCTTGGTTTCTTTATACACAATTCTTTGATAGTTTTTGCGTATATGGGGATGTCTTGAATGACTTGGAGGAATGGAATTTTTATGTAAAATTTTGTAATTCTCCCAGAATGTCAAAATCAGGATATTGTATAAGTCGAGGTATGACTAATCGTTCTGGGAATGGGGGAGAGGATGTGGTTGCTTGATTATGAGTTTGTTGTTTATTCACATCCTCTTCTTGTGACAAATGTTCTTTGGGTAACTGATTTTCAACTTGAACTGTCTTATCTCCCTCGGTTTCAATAATACACCCAGATCTTAACTGAAGATCATTACACTCCCTCAGATCGACTCCTACTTCTAGTGTTTCTATGATTTGGAGAGATTGGACTGGTCTATTATTTGGATTGGGGTTGGGTTGGGCTGGGAGTTGCGGTCTTATATTAGACTGGGGTGTAGGTTGAGGGAGCGTAATGGTTCCTACTGGCTGATGCATTGGTCTCTGCTAGTTTGTTTGCCAGGCTGAACTTTGTGAAGTAGGGGAAGTCCATTGTGGTGGGTATGCATTACTTTCCCAATATGGTGGGGTATAAGGAAGATTTAGCCAACTAGGTTGGCTTGCCTGATTCAGTCACGGGTTTGAGGAAGGAAACGACTGTGGTGACCAGTTTGGAAATGGGGATTGAAATTGACTTTGCCACATATTATATTGTTGAGCATTATACTGCGGAGGTTGAAAAGGAGAAGTTGGGTCTGGAAACATACCAGATTGTCGTGGCTGCCACTGACGGCGCTGGTTGAGCAAGTACACCGATTCTGACTCTTCTTCTGCTTCCTTATATACTGCTTTTAATCCAGGAAGTGAGGGACAACTTTCTGTAAGGTGATCTTTTGTGTAGATGGCGCATGTTTGGACTGCATCCAGTGGACACTCCTTATGGCTATGCTTTTTCCTGCATCGGGGACAGAAGATTGCCAAATTCTATTCTGTCTCCATTTGCTTCTGTTTTGCCTGCATAATATCAAGTTGTGTAGTTAGTGTCCCTAGTATATCAGTTTTAAAATTTTCCAATAAATTTCCAATTTCTACATGCGTTACTCCTTCTGTCGAAATTTTATTATCTCTTACAAACCGATCATGTTCTGCTGGTTTTACTCTTGTGCTTCCTCTCGAGCTCCTGATACATAAATCAATAATGTCAGCAAAATTTTCTTGATAAATATCTCATTTTCCCATAATGTTTAATGTTTCAATCCATTGTTCCTTCATGCCCCTTATTAATGTTGTTTTTAACACATTATCAGGGAAAGGCAGTGATGCATAAGGAGATCTTTGAAAATTATACTGAAAACGTTCCACATACTCTTCTAATGTTTCGTTTGGTCTAGCTATCATCTAGAATATTTCGTCTTTCAGTTCTCTAGACCTGCAATAGTCCTGATATTTTTTTAGAAAAGATTCTTTCATTTGATCCCAGTTATTTATAACCCCGCCACCTAATCCCATAAACCATCTTAAAGCAGCCCCTTTTAATGTAGAGGGAAACAGTTTCAGTTTCTGGGGGTTGGTGGTGTAATCATATCCCCTACACAACACATCAAATTCAAATAGAAATGCATCCGGGTCTTCTAATGTAATACCGTGGAATGTAGGGATATTTTGAAGAGGGATTGCTTTCATAGGCGCATTTGCTGCAGAATCCACTATGGGGTATTGTAATGTAGAGGTTTGGGTGTTTGGCTAGTTTTGAGCCATTTGGTCAAATATATGCCAATAACCTTCTGGGATATCTAGGAGGGTATTCCTAGGTTGAGGGGGAATGGCTTTAACAAGAATAGTTTTAATAGCACTTCCTCTATCTGGGATAATGAGAGTGCCTAATGTCTGAGGAGATTGAGTTTCTTCAAAGATGATTTTTGCAAAACTTCCCTTGTCTGGGCTATTCAATGGCTGAGTTGTCTCAAGAGGAGATCTTGGTTCCTCGGTTTCCCCTGTCTCTCCTCCTCCTTCACAAAGATTACTAAAATTACCTTCCTGCAATAGTTCTGGAGTAGAATTTTCAATTTCTTGAAAGTCCTGCTCTTCAGTTTGACTATGCACCTCATCAAAGGCTACAGATGCTGATCCTGTGGCCTGAAGGGAACTAGTAGGCTGTCTAGAAATAACTTTTATGGGTCCTACTGAGGGCTGAGATTCTGCTTTCTTGAAGATTTTGTCTATGAAGGTTGGTCGGCCAAGGGTCACTGGCCCCTTAGCTTTTTCTGGCTTGGGTAGAGGTTTGGAATTCTTTTCTGGCTTTTTATGCTTAGTCATGCACACAAATTAACTACTAAATTCTACCCAAACCAAACAACATCAAATCTGTAGGAAAGCGGGCAGAAGAGCAGGGTTGTTACATGCTCCACACGCAGGTTCTTACCTTCCATTTTAAAACCCAATTCTTCCCTAGCAGGTTCGTACACTACTCTGAAAAAAAGAACAAATGGCTACACTCTTTCCCCGGCAATGGCACCAAAATTTCAATCTATAAAAAGGTCTCTTTCACCTCTAATTACCTCACATTAATATGTCAATCCGGGAACGTTTTGTTATTTCAAAGAGTGTCTCAGTCTGAGGCTATCATTTTCTAGATTAATGCTAGTAGCACAATGTTTGAAAATACAAGAGTAAACAGATGCTTGTTTACAACTAACTACTTCAAAAGATTAAACCGCACATTCAGAAAACTAAGCAATTTATTAGTTAAGTGTCTGGTAGCAATAACCCATCCCTTTGTAAAATGATGGAAAAGGAAACTAGAGAACAGATCATGGATCTGGGAGCCGGACAGTAGACATCAATGCTCACTATAGCCTGAGATCGTTCTTCACACCAAAATAACAAATGACAGGAAATGAAACGGCAGATAAGAAATGGAAAAACAATTAAGAAATAGAACAGCAAACCTGAAATGGAACAACAGTTAAGAAATAGAAAAACAAACCTGAAATGGAACAACAGTTAAGAAATTGTAACGGCAACTAAGTCTAACAAGCAGTAACACCTTAGTCTATAAGATCAAATGCACTAATCGTAATCTACAGGAATCAAACGACAATCCTTCACTCTTAAGGGCGGATTGAATAACACACCAAAATGGAATAGCACTGATTAATGATGAATTATAGAACAGTGCTTGAAAACCATATATACACATGACACACTTGAATAGTAATCTGATCCAGTTATCAATCTCAGTTAGAAAGAGTACGACTGCATTTCAAAATAGAACAACATTGTTTATAGATCCAACAATCGCAAAGAACATAACTTCCAAGATGAATTCCATAATGTCAAAGAAAAAGTGCACAGCACAAAGGCTGTGTAATTAAGCAACAACAATATTCCCTAAAGACTAGCAGTATTATATCAACACCTAAAAGAACAGTGATACGATGTAGAGTCAATACAATAGTTCCGTCTTTAGAAACCTTAATAAATTAAACATAACAGAGCATGTGATGTAAACTTACAAAACACATCAGATTACCAAATAACGTCGATAAGCAAATCACGCATAAACCAAACATAATAGTACAGGAGAAAGTGTCCTCCAGGGTCGGGCCCTTAGCCTACAGGGGTACACCGCTTGAAGTTATTCTAGACTCAAAGATGAAATAGTAACCAAGTTTGTATTAATGCATAAAGCGAAATTACAATAGATCAGTTCTTAACGAGACTCGATGATCAAAGTTTTGATCTTAAAGGAAATTACATAAAACATAGCAAATTATCCTCCCTCTTGAGCTAATAGTGCTGCCCCTTTTATAGTGGTGGAGGCGGAGATATCTAAGTGCAAAAATAGTTAAAGCAGCGATCCCTCAGGATCAAGGATCCTGAGGGATTCGCCGAACCATTAGTCCTCAGTCATCTCTTTTCTTTCTTACGCTGAGCTGATATCTCCACTTCCTTTCCAAGGCTGATTTGCTTTGATTTGCTTTGCCTTGTTTGCATATGGTTCCCCGTCAAAGGGACAACGGTTAACCCGTCCTTATCCTTTCCTTTGGAACAACAGCTTCTCGTTTTTCCTTCTTTCTGCATAAGGAAATGACAATTGTCATTGTTTTCGTCTTGCATATTAATCTCACATGTTTTATTACAATTCCTTATCGTTTTCTTAGTCCATGATGCAAAAGGTTTGTAAGTTTTAATGAAAAGATACTGAAATAATTACCAAAAACATACCTTCTTTAGTACTCCACAACTACGACAAATTGCTCTGAGGGCGGATCTAGAGCCTCACCCTAGCCCTATTTTCATTATTTATAGGTCACCTTGTGCTCAGCATCTATTAGTTTTATGGGTCTTTGACTGAGTAATTTCCCTTGTGTTTGACATCAACTTTCATTATTACACATTGGGATTCGTGCAGTGCCTTGCTTTCCATTTGACCCTATTGGTGGATTCCTTGCCTCTGTGTCATCTTTCATTATTGGTTGGTGTAGAGGGTTGCTATCGTGCTCTAGCTACATTTTTTGTATGCTGGAAATGTGCTTTGGTTGGGTTACTACATCTTTCTCGTCTGATTCCTTCCACATTATTGGCCTACGGGTTACACTCTCACTAGATTGATGAAGGATGCCTTAATGACTTCCTTCTAGCAGATATTTTCCTATCGACTACAGTTCATTTTCTTTGGGAAAAAGATCTAGATTCCATTTAACAGTACATTGGGGTTTTCAGTCATCAGTGGCAGATTCCTTCACTATCGACAATGGGAAACCATCACTGTCTCCTGATCGATAGATTCTTTCAAGTGTTTGACTTCAACTCATTCATTCACACTTGTTAGATTGTATTGGGTACCTTAACTCTTATTATCATTATCGGTGAGTAGTCTGGCGTTTGTTAATGTATACATCAATGATCGGTAATCAAAATATTTCTGACATGGTTGACCTCAAATCATTCATTCCCATTGTGTAGAAATGTACCACGGCGATCGATGAAGACCTCGAGTTGCATCATCATGTTTTGGTTCACTTGTCAGTTGCTCCTATTGCTACTAGTTGACACCATCCATCTTATATGTTGCAATTCTTCACAGTGACATCGTATATGCAGGCATCTGAGTTGTGATGTAGTGGAATTTTATTCCCTCATGTTCATTTGGTACTATTGGGATTAGTTTTTGACATCAGTGATCAACTTCATCCATTAGCATCTTTGATTGTCTTCTTATATGTGATATTCAAACATGTACTTTTTCGATCACGATCAGATGATCCCTTATGTACTTTTAGTTACTTTATACTAGTATACATATTGGATCACCTTGTACTTGATATGGGGACATGCTTTACTTTCGCTGAGCATGGGTATGCCTGCCTTAGACAATAGTTTCTTTTTTATCTCTTTTGATGGCTTGGCAAGATGAATACTGGTGAAGTCTTTCTCAGTCTCGGCATGATTCTTTCCATACACTTAATACATTTTGGCCATCATGTACCCCTTCTGACCTCATATATTAGGGGGCATATGTTATAGCACCATTTACCACTCTTGGTATATGTGATGCTTTGTTTATGGCCTAGGGAAACCCCTCCTTCCAGACTTGGTCCAAATATATAAAAAAAATAGTGTTTTATTCCCTGTACGCTACTTCACCCTGAGCTAAAAGCATGCACACGTGGGTCAGTCAATACCCAACCTGCGTAAATGTATTAGAAAACTCTAAAAAAATAAATTTCCTTAATTATGGGCGGAGTTCATAGGTTTTACCTGTTGATTACCCCCTATTGCCCATCACCCAACTGTTTCCCAACTAAAAAACTAATTGGGAGAGGTATAAATATACCTCTATGAGAAGGCCTTAAGGAGGAGAAGAGATAGATTTATTATACTAAGATTATCCCTGACCCAATCTGATGAATCCCTATGTCTCATACACTTCCCCAAGCTTCAGGAAACCCTTCTTTCCTTCATTATAGATATCCTTCCTTTTGCTTGAGATATCATGGTGTTTGTGATGGAAGAAGATTGTTGAAGGCTGGGGTAGGAAGAATCTAGAGGATAGTTCCACTTGGAGCCAGAAGAAGACTCGAGTGAATTCTCTACATGTTATTTATAGCTTACTCTAATAAAAGAAATGTTGTCTTGTTTCCAAAATTATATATGTTTAAGCATCAAATCATGTTTTAATTCATATATGAATGTTGTTTTGATGTATGATCAATCATTTATTTATATGATATAAAGTCAATTCGTGAATATGATTTACTTCTATACTGCTATGTATGTTCAAATTGAATGATTTTCAGGTTTGAAGAACATCAGGAGTTGCAGAGGGTCTGAACCCTCCAGGACCTACTAGAACAAAGGAAATCTGGGTACTACCACTCTTACATAGTTTGATAATATAAGCATCTTTCCTGAGCTGTATGAGTATTTCTTGTTTTAGTTTGCTTCTTCTCTTTTGGGGTTCTAACCCAAAGCCCTAGGGTGCTTCCACTCGAAACAGAAATACATAAGAATTATACAAAGCCTTAGCTCTCATAGCTAGCCAACTCTCAGTACAATCCTCACAGATGCTCACAGGCAATCTTGGCTTCTCACAAGCCTTTCTCTCTGCCCTCCAAGCTCCTATTTCCTTGTGTTGTTTCTCTTGGGTGATCCTCTTGTTACCAAGTGGAAACCTGATCTCACACCCTGTCAGAACTGTGCAATCCTCAAATAATCTTTCCTTCCGCATGCATGAGTTTTCTTTATAGGAAAACACATGCAACTGATAGTAAAATGTCCTTGACATTTAGTTCAACTGGGTATTTCTCAAAATAGACATGCATGAGTTACTGATGAGGGAATCTTCAGTTATCTAGAGCAAACTGGTTGAGTGCATGCATGCATCAACTGACTGATAACTCACAATTAGTTCCTCAAATTGTTTGGAACTAATTTAACTACACTTAACTCAGTAAACTGAGTTAACTAATTACAACTCAAGTATAACTCAATCTTATCTCCTTAATCAAGGGATAATCTCCTTAATTTAAGGGATAATTGTTGCATGACTACAAAAATACTTCTAACTTTAATTTATCCAACTAATTAATCCATAATGAATTAATTAATTATTTCCAAGCAGCTGGTGAGACTAAATTCGATTTTAATTCACGATTTGAATTCAAGGACAAATTAAAATTGGAATATTCTTGTTGCCACATTTCAACATTGCATGTCTAGTTCCTAGATCCTAGTTATGCACTTTAAGTTGACAGTCACTGCTTTCCAATCAAAACTTCACACTCCCTATTTCTAGCAATTACGTAATCCCTTGACTATAGAAATTGTACAATCTTCTCTGATAGAGAATTCTACAATCTCTTGTGATAGGAAAATACATAGTCCTTGAGGTAGTTAACTGCGTAGTTCCTTATGCCAGTGAACTACACAGTTCCTTGAGCCGGTCAACTTTGCATTCACTATGGATAGAAACTATGCACTCCTTGGGAATAAAAACTATGCATTCTTTGTTGACAATGTGGAACACTTGCCAAAGTTGACTCAGTCAGAAGTGGCAATTTTTAATCCTAACCCCTATATTTTAGTCATGCATGTGCAATACCCTAACCCTAGATCTACAAGTGCTCACCTATATAACGAGATATATTAGAGCTCATTCTCACACTCATGTTTGGAGCTATTACCATTTCTTGAGCACAAGGATAGTTTGGTTGCATGTGCACTGCTAGTTTGGGTAAGTTTCATAACTCTCGTTTTTACTTTCTTTCACATTCACTTTTGTTGTTTTTTCTTTCGTGCGTTTTTTTACACTTATTTTTACATCAAACTTGTACTTTTATTGCTATATTAGTTGTTGCATGTGTCGATCTTATCTTATATTCTTCTTTTCTAGTGTTGTTTCACATTCTAAGTCCTTTCACATTCCAATTATCATTAGAAATCAGCCTATTTATGCATATTATCTTCTCATAATCCTCATCGCTTTTTTTATTATCCATACTTAGCTAAATTTCCATTACATTCACCTCTCCATCACTACAACTATGCATTGCCTAGACCTTGTTCTCTACTGATCTGACTTGCAAACTTCTAAAGTCGTCTTGCTCTCCAACTACACATTTTGTAATTCCAATTACTTGGGAGCCTTCCTCTACCATTTATGACTATGCACTACGCAAGCCTAGCCTCCACTACATACTATGCAGTTCTAGTTAGTAGTCTACCAATCCTTTCCCATTATGACTATGAATTTCATTGTCCCTTAGCCTTTCTCTCTCAGTAGATGCACATTGCATAGTCACAAGCCTCAAGTTTTCAATATTGCCTCTAATGACCAACATTTTGCAATCTCTCTCTAAACTAATGCATAGTGCACACTTCCAATGACCAATGAGATCACTTCTTTCCTCAAGATTGCCTCCTTTGCTCAACCCTTGTGTAATTCCTTCTCCCAGTAGTTTTCTATTGCATTTCATACTTTCAAACAATAGGATATTATCTAAGAACTAAATTTGTGTTTCCATGATCTTTTCTCCATTTCCATGTGTTTCCATTCAATATCCTATTAGTGTCTCATCTTGCACAGGTACATCGCCTCCAATCACAAGACAAGAACCATCTAAGGAAGTCATTGAAAGTAGTACAAAATATGCTAGAGAAATTTCAAGCCTTGGAGCACCTATCATGATAAAAACTAGGTGTTTAGTGTATAATTCCACTCCTTTATCATGGCTAACAATAAAGGATGATGAAGGAATTCCCAAAGAATCTTGAGGACAAGGAAATATACATCAGGCTTATGAGATCCAAGATTCATAAGGTTTCTTGCAAGTATCCATCTCTCCCATGTGTAAAATCTATTGGATGGATCTTGTAGGGTCTAGACACCTATAACAAGATCTTGATTATTACAAGTGGACAAACTCTTGCAACATTACAACCACGTTATCTCCACAGATATTACAAACTACCAAGCCTGGAGTGTTTCTCAATTCTTCATATTATGTTGTTTGGGCCCATTTGAATACCAAGGATGTGATCAGATCACGATGGCAGAAACTTCCAAGTTTGTCCAAAATATAGAGGGTATTTATAGGATAAGATCATTAAATAAGGTATATCAGTACCTCATGACAATTGTTTATAGGTTTTATGGATGGGATATCATCGAATATTGTGAGGAAGGTTGGATCTACATGCTCTACGTGATTGTGACCAAAGGGAAGATATTCAATTGGGAATATATACTTGCTCAACAGTTGTAACCCAATGTGTCAAAGGTGAAGAAAGATGTTGAAAGTGGAACTACTTGCTTTCTCATGTTTTCACACTTTCTTGATGAAATTTGTGTGATAAATGTGTTTCTAGGTATAGAATGGAAATGGACTCAACACGATCCTCCCCTTTTCAATGTGTATTACATGGTACTTTCAAAGTATAGTTACTGAGGAGTTTATGAAAGGCTAGCTAAGAATTCTTTTTTTGTGCTCTACCAAATGATCCTCGAAGAAGGGGAACCCTACATATTTGATCAAACTAAAGAATCAATAAGGGATGTTGAAAATTGGTTTGCTTCTACTAAGGCCACTTATATCATTGTCTTTAGTTATTAGAAGCCTCCACATCTCTTTCCAAAGTATGTCACTAATAAGGTGATCATGCAGGAGATTGCATACCAACTTTTCTAAGGGTTATCATAGTTATTGCAAAAGAAAAAGAAGGAATAATGCCATCTCCTTCCTTTGCAATTGGGATATTATGAGTTGAAAATTATGAACGCATCAAAAGCTAAAGATGAAGAACTATCTTGCATTAGATTTGGTAAAATGAGTTTTCACATATATGACCCCAGGGGAGTATGTAAGTAACAGGATGCCAAGCTACATTTTTCTTGGCCTTATCTCTCCATGTCTTTGAAAGATTATGAGAATCAAGAAATGGTACAATGCTTTCATGGAAACAAGGTCACGTGATGAGGCGAGCCCTTCTAACACAGTTCGTATAACAGATGTTGTGCAAGAAGGGGAGAAATATGAAGTGCCTACTCAGGATAATGTTTTCAAGCCTAAGAGGAAGATTCCATATGATCCTAAAGTAGAGATTATTATAAAGTTTAAAGCATATCCGACTACCCTAGGTGTAATTGAGGCATAGAAACAAAGAAATTAATTTGGACAAGCTCGGAGAAAGAGGGGAGAAGAGAAGCAAAAACAAGAAGAAAAGAAAAAACAAAAAGCGTAACCACCCTTCCCATACTTACCCAATTTCATCAGCCTGACAGGGTAACCATGAGATGAAGAGTTACTATGACATTATCTAACATCCTAGCTCGAGTTAGGGAAGTGGGGCCTACAACTAACCACTGAATGACATATCACCACATTCCTCAGGACTATAGGACACTCAAGTTGTTGTAGTGTTTTCTTCTCAACGATGTAAGAAAAGAACCCACTTAATATTGTGGATGACAAACAATCTCAGCAATCTAAATGGCTGCTAAACATTGTAGATCTGCAACAACTGATAGAAACAAAAACTGCCAAAGCCTGGAACTATGCCACAATCATAGTTAAACAACAAAAAGAAAGAGTAATAACTCCAATCATCCAATGTAAACGAGATATGTAAAGAATAATTTTATTATAACACTTATGAAGGGAACAAATAAATGTTACCATTCCCCCTCTATGGGATGGTTTCTTGGCTATCCACAAACGTCTCTAGCTTGTGTAGAGTTTGTCTGCTCTATAATGTATAAACCTAGCAAAAATATGGTGTGCGACAATGAAAATAATCAAAGTTACAACAATGAGTGCAACAATGAAAATAATCAAAAGTGAATAATGAATGGAAAACCCTTATATTTATAACAAAATAATGAGTTATCCTCAAATAATGAGCAATAATAAAATATTATTGATCCCATTTTCGGAATAACCAATTGGAATATTTTATTATATTTGTTTAGAAGGGAAAACGTATTTAAACTTATATTTAAAAATAATAAATAAATAAATGATTTTGGATTTAGAGATCTGTGGTATTTATCTTTAGAATTGGTTGCTGGAGAATCCACAGTTTGGAGTTTTCATGCCAACTTTTCGAATCCCTACTGGGATCCATCTTCAGGACTTGATGGATCCCATTGGGATTCGAAACGTTGCATGAAAAAGTCCAAACTGTGGATTCTCCGGCAAACCAATTCTAAAAATAAATGATTTATTTATCATATCAAGGACTTAGTTAAGGAATAATAAACAAATAAGGATTTATTTAATTATTCCTAAGGGATTTAGTCAAATTTACCAAAGAATAATAGTTAATTATTGATTAATTAATTATTCTTAGAGAAAAATAAGATAAATAATGATTTATCTGTTTATTTTTCATGATTGGGTCAAATTTGACAAGTAGTAATAATAAAACAATGGTTTAATTAATTATTCCTAGAATAAAATCAAATAAATAGTGATTTATTTAATTATTCTTCATGAGTTTAACTACAAATTACTTAACAAAGGTGGTTGATTAGGTAATTTCTCACAGTGAAAGCAATTTTACTATGGTAAAATTGGCTTTACATGGTGTACTTCAATCCATCTAGTAAATTAAGCTAGATGATCAAGTTTTTGGTGATAACATATTGCCCCCCACCATACAAGTGTTAGGATCAAAATGTATGACCGAAGTACATTGTAAAGTCACAATCACTTTGACAACACAGGGGAGTCAGAGAGAGAGAGAGACACCAATGAAGCTAAATTTGAAAGAGGATATCAATAGGGGGGCAAGACTAATGAAAGTCTCATTTTATGTTGTGGTACCTGACCTCAATGAGGTGGGGGAGACATACCCATACCCACCAAGATAACTTAGTAGAAAAATAATGGTTTGCCCAGAAATATTAAACTAAGCAATGAAGTACATCCTGAATGGTACATGACATGCTGGCATAATAAATCCAAAAAATAATACAATGTGTCCCATATACATAATGCACCTAGAATAACATGAGCCAAGATTGAATATAATAATATCTGAGTATATGAGATAGAAAGCCGCTTCCCTCAAAAAATGGGTGGGAGGGAGGGTAGAAAAATCGGAGAAGCCCTGTTGAACCAGGAAGGGCTCTACAAAACCGAATGGATCATCTGGAGGAGACATGCATGCTATGAACATTTTGATTGATAGGAACCGGACCCGTCAACTCTACAGAACTGCATCCGAGGCAGTATCATAGTAGGTATGCATTCGGGTATGTAGGGGGCTACCTGAAGGGCCTCCCCTCATGAGGTCTGAAACATCTCACACATACCCGAGAATCACAGATACAATCTGCTGCATCACTAGACCATCAAGTGTATGGAGCACGAACATGAAAAGACCAAGTCAAAGGGAAATAATGAGACCCTCTGCTCAATCCAAAGCACCGAACAAGAATGGAAGTTGGAACTGATATACACCACCCTTTAGGCTATTCTTCTGGAATAAATGAGTTGATATTGACATAATAGGGCCCGAGATAGATGAGGCAATGAGGATCCTCAACTAAAGCACGATGGAAAATAGTAATGTCACTGATGGACTGACACCAAGGATAATGGGGAAAAGGTGGGATTGAGGGAAAAACAGATGACTTCCCTTGTCAGAGCATAAAGTGCATGGTTGACATGGCAACAACTGACTCAACTCCAGAGGGTATGGGGCACTATGATTGTAGGCCAAAATGGGAAACACAGGATGGACAGTATGCAAATATGGATGGAATACTATGACATGATATGAGGGGACATGAAATAGACTCCAATAATGCAAAGGGTGACTCATTGCGGATGCTCTGAACAAGGGTGACTTGATAACACTTCCACATAGAATAGGCCTGGTGGGGGCCATCAACACATGAGTAAATGATGGTTACTCATGAAGAAATTTGACATATGGTATGACAAGTATTAAAAGGAGGTGGAACTCAAAGTACAAGTGTCGCTTTATGACAAAATTCAATATTGAGAGGTGACGAAGTGACCCTTCTTGGAAAAAAGGCTTCCTGGTGAAGTACTAAATCATCAAGAACTGAGGAAGGCCTATTATAGAGCTTGGTGAGAGATTTCCAATGGTGTTGACGGTTCTTCAAACCAAACTATGGTCTAGTTGCAATGTGTGACAGAAAAATGTGGGTTTTATTATAAAAGGTTGTTTTCCCTCCAATTCGAGAGGAGGAGAAGGCCCTAAATCTTATGGAGATCATAGTGGAAAAACCTGCCATCGGAATCAGGATATGCAAATTTCAAGCAAGTGGCCTTACTTGTCTAAAGATAGCCTTAATTCTTCTTGGAACGATGGTTCCTAGTGAAGAGTTAAGGAAAGAGGAAAATGAGAATGAACTACTAGAGGAGGTCTAGAATCTTCCTTGCCCACTAAATCAAACATGGGGACTAGGTGGTAAAGGAGTAGAACATTTGAAGATATGGTATCAAATGTCTATAATATGCGATGTGCACAAGGCTCATCGGAGAGGTCAGTAGGACAAACTATCCAAGGAATGGGAGGATAATTGACTATACCTAGATTCAGTGGGAGCCAGGCCGAGACTTAATTGAGAAGTTGGCTAGGGGAAAAATATCATGCCCCCAAGGATCGGATACTGATCTGGTATGCAAAGGTGGGAATGATTCTACCTAGCAAGAGGAGTTTTTGGAGTGCCATTGTGTTATGGGTGCTCAAAAATAGGATTCAAGAATCTCGGCCCAACTTGGCACGAGATCCTCCAAAGGAGATGTAGGGGCATATGTGCCTCCCTAGTATGCTATGGGCATAGTAGATGTATTTAGAGCTACAAGCTCAAAACATTTATATGATACATACTATGATTATGCATTTTACATGACGATGACGATTCACCATTTTTTTTGTTTATGGTTATCTTTTGTGGTATACTGGTGATAAACGCCAATCTAGAATGTCGTTTGCAATGGCATCTACATAGTTATTTTGGCCTCTAGGCACATGACTAAAATTAATGGTTTCAAATTCACATAACAATAGCTTCACTCTTAGATATTTTCTAAACAGGCCTTGGTTATGCACATGATACACACCATTCAATTGCATGATAGGTAGCAAGGAATCTAAACGAACATGAAGATGAAGGATGTGATGAGTGAGGGCATCAACTAACAAACCTATCACTACATCATATTTGACCTAATTATTGGTGGTAGATCCAATGCACATACCATTTGAAAGGAATAACATATGCAAGGGGGTAAAAATGGCCTAGGCCGCTGAGGCTATATTCTGGGAAAAACGATTTGCACCATCGGCATGACCGATATACGGTGTGGATGATGGATCCATTTAAAAGGTGCCAAAGAAAATTGATGAGATGATGCAATATACCTAACTTCATGGTAGAAATAAAGACACACAAATCAAAGGGATGTGCTATGAGCTTAATTGATTGAGGTAGTGAACATTGGGAGAATTAGGAAGGAGAAGGCCTTCAGAATCCTCTAAAGAAATTACCCCTTACTCAAGGGTAGGGGTAAACATAGCTTCCATGGTGTCCTCATCAGACTAGAAGATGGGCGGATGGGAGGAAGACTGACTACATGATGTGGCAGCGTTACCTGGTGCATCAACCTAAGAAAGAAGGTTCACATACGCATCATCTTGAATGGTAGACGATGGGCTAGTAGATGGAGGATCTATGGATGTTGAGACTTGCGATTCTATCAAAAGAGGTTTGATAGAAGCATGCATAGAAACCTTAGATAGGTTTACTTGTGAAGAACTCAAGTATGACAACAGGTAAAGAATGGGACCTGTGGTGTCTATCATCTCGACATCGAGGGGAGGGATCACAATAGTGGGGCCAGAGTCTCCCTATTCTAGTTGACTTGTGGTACCAGAATCCATAGGTAGAGGAGTAGAGCCTCCACTACGAGTGGCCTCATATTCGCAAATCACCCCAAGGCAATCGTTAAATTCATCGAGACGAGGGAAACAATGGGAATAATGACCATGAAGATTACATAGGGCACAAGGCTGGTTTGTGCATAGTGTTTTGAGTTTCTGTGGTGTGACCCATTAATTAACATGGACTTCTAGAATATTAGACTCGGGGAATGCTTCATGAACCAAAGGTTTATGTTGAGGAATTTTAGGATAGTTCTTGGTGGCGTGCCCAACAATTTGACACAAAGCACATGAGGGTGTCGGCTTTGGGGCTTTAGGGGCTGGAGGAGATTGGGGAGCTTTTTCCTTGGGTTCTTTCCTTTTAGCTTTGCCCCGTATCTGGATGCCTCCACAACAAGAGTTGGTTCCTTTTGGGTTTGTGAAGGGGCTGAAGCAGTTGCAAGGGTCATGGGGACATATTGAACTGGAGTCAAATCATGATATGGTCTTGGCTAACCAGGTGTAATGTTTGCAAGGGAATCGATGTACCATACTGGGATCCCCGCAGTCATGTTAGGAAGGACCATTGAAGCCATGATAGGTATAGAAAAAATTCCCAGAGGGGGAAATAAGAAAGGTATCTGGAGAGCATGATAATGGCCCGGCAGAATAGCTCATGGATGGTTGAGACCTGGAGGAATAGTGCCTGGTGGGAACATAGGAGAGGCACCCACAAATGGAGGAGGTCCTGGGGGAGTGGGTCCAGATGGTTTAGATGGAAGAGAAACACCATGGTGCTAAGGAGCTAGTTGTTGATTAGGTGTACTGGACTACTTAAGGGCATCCCATGATGCTTGTAACATGCAAACAATCATAGAGGTAGGCTCTAAGATGGGAGGGGGAAGACTAGGGAAAGCACCCAGTAATGAGGAATCTTTATAGACTTCGGATGAAACACTGGTGGTAGGAGTTTAAGACTATTTGTCGAACATTGACAAGGTAATGGACTCGAGGGAGGTCATGGATGCCAGCTACTAGTAAGTCAACTAATCGATGGTAACTATCTTCCCTTAATGGGGGAATCACATCTTGCAGAACACCACAGATGTGACGGTTGACATGGCATGTGTGTAACTATGACCTAAGAGAATTTTGTAATCCAAAGGGGCATCAGTGACTTCAATGTCGACATGGATAGTCTTGCCCTCAAGGCTCACTAGATAGTTGCAGTACATGCCAAGGGGCTGGTAGGGGTGTCCATCCCAAGCACGCAAAGTGATGGTGGAGGGTGATAACTTAGGTAACTTAAGTTGTTTCCAAATAGTAGCGTGCATCACACAGGTGGATGTGCCTTCGTCAATAATACATCTGGAGATGATGGCATTATGGATCTAACTAGTATCTAGAAAGCAACAGATGAAGGAAATGGGGGATGCTTTGATGTATGAATCGAGAAGACAATTAGACGATATTCAGAAGGATCTACTACACCCAAGGGAGTTAGTAGAGCTTTCTTTTTGGATGGGAATGACTAGAGGACTTTTAGCATTGACATAGCACACAGGTGATTGCGCCAAGTCATCTACTATACTATATGTATGGGCAACTTTGTTGCGTGCCTCAACCTTAGGTTGAGGGATCTGTAAAGGACCATTTGGTGTTGTAAGAGGCTCATTAAATATTTTGGTTTTGGACTCGGTAGCAAACGACATCAAGGGTTTTTCATATTGATGCGACCGAGTTTGTAGGTTGATATTTGACAGGTTAACCTCATCAGAGTCCATCATAAGAATCTGGTAGTCACCAAACCAGAAGGTTGGGGGAGATGGGCTTCTTGACCTTGTTGAGGTTGAGCAATAATAAATCCTTGCTGAGGGAAAGTATCTGTGAGCACTGCCAGTTGGGTTGGTGCAGGATTCTGAGGCAAATGTTCACCTCTAAAAGCTACCTGAGCTTCCCACATTTGGCGCATCTGGGGTAAAAGAGGAAACTCATGTGTATAATTTTCATGTACACCACAACATGCACAAGGTTTGTTAATACAAATAGCCTTGTTTTTCTTGGGTTGGCCTCCCTGTTACTGGTTGTTGGTGTTAGGTGGGTTCCCCTAGGGTTCACTAGGTTGATTACCTTGCTTACCATGGTTACCCTTGTTACCCTTCCCCTTATTCATTTTCTTCGAATTTGGGGAATTGGTAGCACTCTGTTATGCAAACACCTGGCCCTAAGGGGGTAGTGGCTACTGGGGCTGAGGACACATGGGAGGTTGCAGTGCTAATGCTTGGGGGGCTATAGCACTCAGTTGTGCATAAGGAGGAGCAATAGTTTGGTAGAAGGGTTGGGGCCCTAGAAACATATTGCTAGCAAGAGGGGCATAAGTTTTGGAGGAACTAGTGCCCCCATGTAGGTAGCCATAACTGTGATGAGTATATGGAAAAGAGTGTGAAAGGGATCCAACGATACCCTTAGAAACATGAGATTCCCCTAGTGCATTTCCACTTCCAGGATGAGAGAGGTCTAGAATGAAGGTATAGACATAACCAGATTATGCATAATCAGATCATATCTCAAAGTGGTTCGGAGAGCTTCTTCCTTGGTTTGAGGAAAATGGGACGCAACATCCTTTTCAATGGGAGATAAAAGGCTCCTAAGAAACCAATCTAGATAGACACGGTCTTCGAAAGTTGGGGCACGACATGTGATCCTCCTTCGATGCCACTCTTGAACATGGTAGGTAAGGAGAGTGGTGGAGGAATGATGAAATGTGTTCTAGAGCTTCGTACTAGTGTCATATCAGAGAGGTAACTGGAAATATGAAAGGAACTCTTTGGCAAGTTTCGTGAAAATGGAATGAGATGAGGATGGCTCATCTACATACCATTTAGCAGCGTCTCCAATGAGCGTGTGTTGGAAGAGCCGAAGACGAATGGAGTCATCGGTTATGGAGTTGAACAAAAACCACATGTGGAAGGATCGAGCATGGTTGGTAGCATCCTCTCCAGCATTACCCTCAAACTTTGGGATGTCTGAGGGAAGCTTAGTCAGCATACAGGGCTAATCAACATCATGGTGTATGGGGTCATTTATCAACTGGTTGAAATCTAGTATACTTAACCCAGCCATAAAGGGAAGCATGGGGGATGTCGAAACAATTCCCAAGACTGTTTCGCTTGATGTGACTAACGGGATTGAATCGGAGCCAACACTAGATTGGGTTCCTGCACCAGCTGTGTGTCAAGACATGGTGACTCTATGCGGTGAATGAGGCTCGGAATCAGATGAGGAGTCAGAAGGACTAGGATAAGAGTTGGTATGGGGACTTTAAGGGCTATGAACGCGAACCCGATGGGGAGGGGTAATATGCCCAAGCGGAAACTAGGGGTGGAGGCCTAATAGTCTCCACGACAAATGTCTTGGTGGTGCAATGGTGGTAGGACAAACATTACACAAAAATGGTGAAGGGGGATCAACAATACATATTTGTCTCGATGCGAGGAGATAAATTTATTATGTTAAGTCTTGGCTTGGTGGTGTAAACCAAGTTCTTAAGGTGTGCTTGTGTGTGCAAGTATATTAATTGATTAAGCCCACATCTTTTTTTTTAAAAAGAAAAATCTTGCTGAAAATAAACTGAAATAAATAACAAAAAATGAACAGCAAAATAATTAACTAAACCCCACCTAAACTGGGTTTGCAAAAACTGTACTGATTGGTGGATAAACTGATGGAAAATACACTAAAACAATCAAGAGGTCTAAATGTTGGTGTGACTAAAATCAAGTGACACTAAGCTGCTGGAAAGTGGTGCAGAAAAAACAAAAAACTAGAGGGGAAGAGC
Source organism: Pinus taeda (assembly GCA_000404065.3). Classification (NCBI taxonomy): domain Eukaryota; kingdom Viridiplantae; phylum Streptophyta; class Pinopsida; order Pinales; family Pinaceae; genus Pinus; species Pinus taeda. The sequence goes on along the minus strand of APFE031235194.1, from coordinate 79,432 downwards.
ATTGCAAAAAGATAGGGAGTTGGGTGAAACACCTAGGGAAACCGATGGGACCCTAAGGAAAATGACCAAAAAAGTTTAAATGTGAAACTATGGCTGGTCTCAACCTACTTAACAAATCTGAAATAGAAGGGTACATATTTGGAAATGTGGCTGAAAGCACTACAGAAACTCAGACTACTCACTTAGTGAAACTCCTCCTAGAAAGGTGGAAGCATACTATAAGCCTTAGGAGAGGCTAAATTTGACTTCAATGAGTAAATTAGAGTGCATAAAGGCCTAAGAGGGATGAGATAGAGGTAAAAAACCCAGTATACAGCTCTCTGTAAAACCCAAAAACCAATTTGAGAAAAACCCTAAAACCCAGAAATCACAAGTACTAACCTCTTTCTCTGTAGGGATCACACCTTTTGGGCTATTTAGTGCATTCTAGCCTCCAAATCACACTTTTTGGGCAAAAAAGTGTGATTCCTGCTCCATGGATCTCAGTAAGGAAATCTCAGGAAAAAGTGTGCCTCTGTCGCGGCTAGTTCCTGTGACTTGCGGAAAAGACTAGAAAGCTTGCAGAAGTAAAGAAATTAACAAATCTAGGGTTAAAAAACTAGGAAACATTAATAGAATTGAAAAAACAAGAAACCCTAAGCTAAAAACCGAAGGTCACCCAGGTTTTTGGATCTGGAGTATAAAACCCAATAGAGTCACCATTTTTTGTATTGGAGACCCAGGTTTCTGAATCAGAATATTCCCCAGTGGAGTTGCCAATTTTGTTGTAGTGTTTTTTTCTCAATGATGTACAAAAAGAACCCACTTAAGATTGTCGATGATAAATAATATCAACAATATAAATGGTTGCTAAACATTGTAGATCTGCAACAACTAATACAAACAAAACCTGCCAAAGTCCAGACCTATGCCACAATCATAGTTAAACAACAAAAATAAAGAGTAATAACTCCAATCATCCCTTCGAAAGTAGATACGTAAAGAATAATTTTATTATAACACCTGTGAAGGGAACAAATAAATGTTACTAGTCCCCCTCGTTCTTGGTTATCCTCAAACATCTTCAGCTTGAGTGAAGTCTCTCTCCTCTATAATTATAAACCCAACAAAAATATGGGGTGCGACAATGAAAATAATCAAAGTTACAACAGTGAGTGCAACAAAGAAAATAGTCAAAAGTGAATAGTGAATGGAAAACCCTTCTATTTATAACAAAATATTGATTTATCCTTGAATAATGAGAAATAATAAAATATTATTGATCCCATTCTTGGAATAACCACTTGGAATATTTTATTATATTTGTTTAGGAGGGAAAACGTATTTAAACTTTTATTTAGAAATAATAAATAAATAAATGATTTATTTATCATCTCAAGGACTTAGTTAAGAAATAATAAACAAATAATGATTTATTTAATTATTCCAAGGGATTTAGTCAAATTTAACAAAGAATAATAATTAATTAGTGATTAATTAATTATTCTTAGGGAAAAATAAGATAAATAATTATTTATCTATTTATTTTTATGATTGGGTCAAATTTGACAAGGAATAATAATCAAACAATGGTTGAATGAATTATTCCTAGAAGAAAATCAAATAAATAGTGATTTATTTAATATTTATTCATGGGTTTAACTATAAATTACTTAGAAAAGGTTGTTTATTAGGTAATTTCTCACAATGAAAGCAATTTTACTATGGTAAAATTAGTTTTGCATGGTGTACTTTGATCCATCTAGTAAATTAGGCTAGATGATCAACTTTTTGGTGATAACACAAGTGCCAAAGAACCACCCCAAGTGACCAACCCTAAGTTGGGACTCTTATCACTAACCTAGGTTCCCAACTGCATGCATGACAAGGCCTAGGTGTAGTTGAGGGCCTCCAACCACATGCACAACATTGCGTGAGTGTGGTTATGACCCAAAATGTCCAGTTTATAGGGTGCATTCTCGAGATGTGAGGCACAATTCCAAGTTAGCCTCAAAACTAATGCTCAGAAATTCTTGAGACTTCTATGAAGCATAAGTTACATGAAAACAAGGCTAAACATACAAAATTGGGTCATAAAGTTGACCTAGAATGACCAGAAAAAACTAGAAATTTCATCAAAAACATGGAAAACATGTAAGCTGCAAATCATCAATGCATATATAATCATAAGGGTTTGGTATTCATTTAAGAATCACTAAGAAGGCCTAATTCCCTCTCTACACTGTTGCAATAACACTTATTATTCCATACATTCCTCAATTGATTAATAGCTAAATAATTCATGACAAGAGCCATAGAAGGTACACATCATATGAACAACATATAACTAGAAAATAACTAGCATATACACCATGACACATTAGCCATAATATCACGAACATAATTGCTACAAATATACATGAATCATAGTATAATAATAGCTCTTATGAAAATACCCACCAACTCATGGACTTCCACGTACCACCCGACCATAGATTGGGCTGAACAAAATATCTCTTTTATCTAATCACCCTTGTGCCGTAATCCAAGTATGAATTTGGGATCTCATGGAATAAACCAAACCAAGGGTTCTAGAGGCTAAACCACCTCAACCCTCCACCATTGATTCCACCACACAATCAAACATCACTAACACCAACCTTATTGGTCTCTACCCAAGTTTTCTAGGGCGCCAGGTACTAGTAACACAACCCACAACCTTCCAGGGCTCCAAAGTGTTTGTCCAACCCAGATCTAGGGACTAGTAACTCGACCCACCAAGGACTCCATAGCATTTGTCCCAACCTAGGCTCCAAGATTAGTAACTCAACCCAAGTTGTTCCAGGGCTTCTAGAGTGTTTTTTCCAACCCATAACCATAAGGAATTATCAGAACCTATTAGAAAACAATCAAGGGGAATACCCACCACCCCATGGCTATCTAGGATATTGAAAGGCAAGGCTAAAACCACTGTCAATCTAGACAATCCTCCATGCAATGAAAACACATAACTAGAAAGCCACATGCATATACCATGCACCCATAAATCCGAAAGAATATCACACTTGCAACCTATTACCTGCAAAACAATCCATTTGTAGTTACTGATCCACTTGTTCCCTTATGCTTTCCTACTTTACTTTTCCTTCTTTCTCCAATAAAGTGAATACTAGAGTGCTCCAAGAATGCTCCAATATTTCTTTAAGTGTGCAAGAGTATGAGAGAATGAGAGAATAGAAGAGAGATCTAAGATAAAATTGAAAAAAGGTTGTGAACTGATCCTCAGAAGCCCTTTTATTATTGAGGCATCTATTTTATTCATTTTCCTTCAATTTTCCTCACATGAAAATATGTGATCCTTCATCTCCCTTTTCTCTCATTTTCCTTTATTTCATAAATAAAATGCCAATTATTGCCACTTTTCCTTTATCGGTTTCCATAGCGATTAATCAATTACAAGTGATACCCCATCACTATGTTTTCCCAACATTTAGCTTGGTGGAATATGTGTCCCATGACCTTGGTCGTATTTTATTTACATAGAAAAATTGACTAGGGGTTGTTACAAACCCCTCTCCCTTGGGGGAACACTGTGCTTTGTGTTCAATGAAACTTATAAATAAGAAAAACACATGTTTCCCATGGATATATAACACACCTCAATGCAACATTTACATCATATCATATTACTGAGACCATGAACACCATACTTCTTATTGGAGCTTTATAACACAATTCGATGCGGTATTTACATACATATGCATATATAACCTGCCATTATTGGAGCTTTATAACCCGTTGGAAATAGACTGAGGTACATGCGATTTGAGGTCCGACATGACTGATGAGTTGGCAGAGGAATCAGTTTCACGGGAAATCTTGGAGCAACGAAAACAACAAACATTCAAATAGAACTGACACTCAGTTCATGAGGAAACAAGTAGCCACCTCTCTGTGAAGCATTACACGGCGATGATGACGTAGAGAAAGGGAATTCCAGCAGACAGAGGAAAGCAATCTAGAGAGCCGGGAAGCAGAAACGAACAGTTAGGGAGCATATCTGCTTTAAGCCATGAACAAACAAAGAACCGAGGGGGAACAAAAGTGGAAAAGGAAGTGAATTGCAGAGAACAGAGAAGCCGAGTGAAGGCAACATCGAGTAGATAGAACACAGAGAGTCTGAGAGTCTGTGAACTCCCTAGAAGGCTTGAGAGGTTCCAGCAACTCCTCTATGTATACCTGTCAGGTATTGAGTACCAAATTGGACTCATTGCATTGAGACCAGTTGAGGTCAAGACTCAGTAAGGGGGAGTATGTGTACTCTAGAGGCTTGGGGAATCCAAGTACCACCCTATTGATCATCATCTATTAAGTGAGACTCAAATTGAGCTCCTTATTGTAAAAACTCTGCTTTAATACACAATAGAAAAGGTCACCACTGAAGGCTGGACCAGGAGACATATCCTAGGAGGATTGGGTGAACTCCTTATTAAATTTGTTGTGTTTCTGTATTTGCTTACTGTGTTTCTCTTACTGTTTCAAGTGCCTGTGTATTTTGCAATCTTATTGACCCGTTTCTTAAAATAACATAGGCACACCCCCAGCACATGGGTCTGTATACCTTCATTAATTAACTGAGATCATTCACGAGTGATTTTCAGATCAAGTGGTATCAAAGCTCTAGGCTGTTTAAGGTTAAACAAGCTTGTGCTATATTTTGCTATTGAATGCTAACTAGATCAAAGCTTAAATTAGGAGAAGGAGAGTTGGTCTAAACTAACCCGGAGATTGGAAGAGTCTATCCTCAGAAGAAAATGTCAGAAGAAAATCCCTTGGGGCCAGATCCCCAATTTATAGATAGTTTCATGGCCACGAGGTCCATGGCAGATGAAATGTATAAGGACTTCAGGAAACATAAACATGGAGATTCATCAGGCTCCAAACAAGAAAAAGGATAAGAAGAATCTCTCCTCCATGACCACTCAAAAGGCAAAGGGAAAGAAGAAATCTTTCTCACACCTCCTAATACCCCTGAACATAAAAAGAAGACATCTTTGATTAAATTAGATGTTAAATTTGATTTACCAATATATGATGGAGAGCTGAATGTAGAGAAGCTGGATAATTGGATCAAACAAATTGATGTTTTATTGCAGAGTGCAGAGTATCGACTCAGACAAAAGTAAGATTTAGTTGGCCATTCTACGCCTCGAAGGCACTACCTTGGTATGGTGGGAAATCAGGATGCAAGCTGACATTAAGAAACATGGTAAGATTCTTTCTGCCTGGAGTGAATTTGTTTCTGTAATCGAAAAGTTGTTCTATCCACTAGCTTACATGCAGCAAGCCATGATGAGCTGGCAAACCCTTCGCCAATTGAAAGGGAAAAGTGTACAGGGTTACACCCAAGAATTTAGGAAGAGAGCTTTGATTCTAGGAATTTCATTAGACTCACTTGAGACTCCATTGAAGTACATAGGTGGTCTACATAGATACATGAGGCATACTATCCTCATGTTTAATCCCACTAGTATAGATGAGGTATCTATTCAAGCTATACATCTAGAACCTAGAGGAAAGAATGGGAACCCAGAAGTTGGAGGATCATCCAAGCCCATTGCAAGCAAGCGTAAGGAGAAAAGAAAACAGAAATGGAAAGAGAGGAAGGCCAACACTGCACAGAAAAGCAAGTCTTCATGCACTCACTATAATAAGGATGGGCATGATGATGAGCACTATTGGATTCTGCATCTGGAGCTGAGACCTAAGAAGTTTGAGAGAAAGAAGAAGAAGATTGTTGCAGCTCTTCAGAAAGATTTGGGGTCGGACTCAGTAGATGAAGCAACCTTTGCAGCCATAGGTATAAAAGGTAAAAATTCTTAAGCATCTACCAGTAATTCTACAAAATCTATTACTGATGAAGAAAATGAGAGAAAAAGACATGAGATTTTCCATATTCGAGTTATTTCCAATTATCAAAAGATTGATACTTTGTTTGATAGTGGCTCACAAGTAAATTTAATTTCTGAAGCAATTGTAAAGAAGTTGGGATTACTGACTGTACATCACAAGAAACCATACCCATTAGGTTGGTTAAGTGATAAAGCACAACTACAAGTGACTAGACAATATAAACTTAAGTTTTCTTTTGGGTCAGCATTTGTAGATGAGGTTGAGTTAGATATAGTTCCTCTGGATATATGTGGAATTTTTTTAGGAAGTCCTTACTTGTACAATAGAAAAGCTATTTTCTATAGAGCTGAGAAAAAGTATCTACTCGTTAAATATGGAATCGAATACTTTGTAAGAGCTCATAAGCTCAAGATAATTATACTCTCATAAACTCAGGGTAGATGAAACGAATTGTAAATTCATGCAAACAATTTTTACTGATGGTTGTAAAGAAAAAGAAACCTAATAAAACCAATGTATTTGAGGGTTGTGATGGTAAACAACAAGCTAATTTAGAAAAGTTATTTCAGAATATGATATCTTGTTTCAAGAACCTAAACCTCTGCCACCCAAAAAGGAAATAGTGCGTGATATTAAGTTGCAGCAAGATGCTCCATTGCCTAACATCAGAATGTACAGTGTGTCTACTTTAGAGAATGCAGAAATCAAGAAGAAGGGGTTCATCAGACCTAGCACATCACCTGTGGGTCTCCAATCGTTTTGGTGAGAAAGAAAGATGGCTCGTGGAGAATGTGCATTGATTACCAAGCACTAAATAAGATAACGATAAAAAAACATTATCCCCTTCCTTGCATAGATGATTTATTAGATCAAATGAAAGAAGTTGTTTATTTTTCCAAGTTAGACTTGCATAGTGGATATCATCAGGTTAGAGTTGCATAACAAGATGCATGGAAGACTGCTTTCAAAACAAAGCAGGGATTGTATGAGAGGTTGGTTATACCTTTTGGATTAACTAATGCTCCTGCTACTTTCATGAGAATAATGAATGATGTACTCAAACCTTTTCTTGATGATTTTGTTATTGTATATCTGGATGACATTCTTATATTTAGCAAAACATGGGAAGAACATTTAAAGCATGTTAAGCAGACACTAGATGTTTTGAAAAGAGAAAAACTTCATGTTAAACTCTCAAAATGTGATTTTGGCAAAACATATTTGAATTATTTGGGACAAATAGTAGGGGGTGGTGAATTGAAGATAGATCCCTCTAAAGTTGCAGTCATTGTAAACTAGCCTAAACCCAAATCTGCTATAGAAGTCAGAAGCTTCATAGGAGTAGCACAATATTGGAGAAAGTTCATTTCTAACTTTTCCTTATTGCAACTCCCTTACATGCTTTAACAAGATTGAACAAGGTGTTTCAGTAGGGAGGAAAAAAGCAGAAAGCCTTCAACACCTTGAAAGAAAAGATTAGTATAGCACCAGTACTAGCGCTGCCCGATCTTCAAAGACCATTTGAGATCCAAACAGATGCCAGTGACTATGCCATGGGAGCAGTGTTGATACAACACAGTAAACCCATATGTTATCATTCTAAAACATTTAATTCTGCAATAGTTAACTATCCCACATATGATAAATAATTGTATGCATTAGTATAGAGTGTGAAAAAGTGGAAACATTACTTAATGGGCAAAGAGGCAGTTATACATATTAATCATCAACCACTTCAATATCTACACTCCCAAACTAAGTTGCAACAATCAAGACTCTATAGATGGATGGGTTTTCTACAATAGTTTCATTTAGTCATCAGATATAAAAAGGGAGTACACAATAAAGTTTCTAATACGTTATCTAGACCTATTATAAATGCATCCACTATACTTAAGCATAATTCACTACTGCATGAGAGCTACACTGGACAATATGCTCAAGATATAGATTTTAAAGATGTATATGCAACTCTAAGTCAAGGAAAATGAGTGTAGAAGAATTGGATTATCATGTTAAGGACCGACTCTTGTATCATTTTGGGAAGCTATGCATTCCACAAACTGAAACAGTAAAGATAATTTGAGAATCACACACTTCTCTAATATCAAGTCACTTTGGGGTGAGTAAAACGATTGCACAGCTACAAAGGTTTTGTTATTGGCCAAAAATGAATGAGACAGTTTCTATATATGTAAGAGGGTGCACCATGTGTGCTAAAAGCAAGCCCAACAATAGAAAACTAGGCTTGTACACTCCACTACCAGTTCCTTCTCATCCTTGGGAAAGTATTTTCATGGACTTTGTTGGAGGAATACCTAAATCTAAGAAAGATCATGACTATTTATATGTTTTTGTGGATAGGTTTAGCAAAATATGTATTTTGATACCTTGTAACAAACAGATTACAGCTGAACAAACTACAAAGTTATTCTTTGAGCATGTATGGGTTCATTTTGGATTACCCACTTCCATTGTATCTAATCAAGACACCCGATTTGTTGGGAAGTTTTGGTCAAGTCTGTGGGAACTGATGGACACCAAACTGAAGAAATTCATAGCCTTTCATCCACAAATAGATGGCCCAATGGAAGTGTTCAATAGGACAATGATCCAGCTGCTCAGAGGCTATTGCAGCAAGCATCCCAAACTTTGGGATGAACATTTGTGTTATGTGTGGCATGCTTAAAACCGAGAGAAACATTCTTCTACACAGAGATCTCCTTTTGACACCTGTTTTGGTTTCACATCAAGTTCTCCCTTGGATTTTGTCTTTGGTAAAGACATAGCAGTTGATGGACACAGTCATGTGGACAAGGAAACCAAGTTCATTGAACAAATCCAAGAGATCCACCAGGAAGTACAGGAACAGCTGGAAAAGAGCCAAGCCAAATACAAGGCAAGGCATGACAAGCATCAGATGGACCATAGTTTCCAAGTTGATGATCAAGTCTAGCTATATATCAATAAGAACAAAATGCAAGGTGAAGGTAAAAAGCTAAAGCCAATAAGGTATGGACCTTTCAAGATACTTGAGAAAATTGGTGAGAATGATTTTCGCCTTGATTTACCAGCTTACATGCACATCTACTCAATTGTTAATGTAGACAACTTGACACTATTTGAACCTTCATTAATTGAAGATCCCGAAGAGCAGAGTCAATTTCCTTATATTGATGATATGTTACCTAAATATATCAATGAATTACAAGAAGACACAGTTCTGGATAGGAAGGTGAGGATGACGCACAGGGGAGATGTTGAGTACCTCAAGATTGGACTCAAGGGTTCAAAGTTGAGCAGTGAAAAATGAATAGCGATTGGATAATTGAGACAGCTATACCCTCACTTAGTCGATGCTTGAAAACCAACTTTTGGGGGTCCAAAAGCTTTTTCAGTGGGAAGGCCATGATCCGAATTGGATCCTTAAACATTTCCATGATTGTTTCAAATTATGTCAGGCTTCAAAATATTATGAATAACAAGCTTATTATAAATGACCTCTGGACAATGCCAATTTATGGCCAACACAGAACAACGAGGACCCTTGGTCAAAGGACACTGATCGTTGGCCCATGGAGACTACGCATGGACGCAAATTGGTAATCAGAAGCCCAGATCCAAAAACAAAGGCAGTTTCTGATAAGTGATTAGTGGAAAGCGCTAATCGCATATCGCAGGGAAAAATTCTCAGTAAAGGAAAGCCCCGAGTGCTCGGTCATGAGGAAAACAGGAAACCATGTGGAAACCGTCAGAAGGTGGGTCCCGCACCCAAAACCGACAGAATATCATGTGCACTATGAGCAGTAAGCGGGTTTTGTCGAGTTCACCACGATGCAACACATCGGGTGACATGCGTCCAGCGGATGAGAGAGAAAACCGCTTACATCACGTGAGTAATGGTTGAGCATATTACCCGCGATATAAATGGAGACCATAGGATCTTGAGGCTCTAGATCAACTGTGGAGAATCAACAAGATGGAAGGCCAAATTTGATGGGGAATAGACTGAGGTACATGAGATTTGAGGTCCGACATGACCGATGAGTTGGTCGAGGAATCAGTTTCGCGGGTGACCTTGGAGTAGTGGAAATAACGACCATTCAAAGAGAACTGACACTCAGTTCATGAGGAAACAGGTGGACACCTCTCTGTGAAGCATTACACAATGATGATGACGTAGAGTAGGGGAATTCTAGCAGACAGAGGCAGGCGGTGCAGAGAGCCGAGAAACAGAAATGAACAGTCAGGGAGCAGATTTAAGCCACGAACAAACAAAGAACAGAGGGGGAACAAAAGTAGAGAAAGAAGTGAATTGCAGAGAACAGAGAAGCCGAGCAAAGACAGCATCGAGTAGACAGAATAGAGAGGGTCTGAGAGTCTGTGAACTCCCGAGAAGGCTTGAGAGGTTCTAGAAACTCCTCTGTGTATACTTGTCAGGTATTGAGTGCCAAATTGGACTCATAGCACTGAGACCAGTTGAGGTTAAGACTTGGTAAGGGGGAGTCTGTATACTCTAGAGGCTTGGGGAATCCAAGTACCACCCTACTGATCATCATCTGTTAAGTGAGACTCAAATTGAGCTCCTTATTGCAAAAGCTTTGCTTTAAGACATGATAGAAAAGGCCACCACTAAAGGCTGGACCAGGAGACGTAGCCTAGAAGGATTGGGTGAAATCCTTATTAAATTTGTTGTGTTTTTGTATTTGCTTACTATGTTTCTCTTACTGTTTCAAGTGCCTATGTATTTCACAATCTTATCGATCCGTTGCTTAAAATAACATAGGCACACCCCTAGCACATGGGTCTGTAATACCTTCATTAATGAACTGAGATCATTCACGAGTGATTTTCAGATCAAGTCTATTCCTCTCAAGGATCTTGAAAAGCACGTAATACCGAGGTTCCATCTTGGCACATGATCCAATCTTCAAGGAGATTCTCTTGGGATTGATGCACAAGTACACATCCTCCCCAATCTAGAACTCTTTAAATACCCTATGTTGATCTGCATAACTCTTCTTCATGTCCTATGTCACCTTTAGATTCCTCTTGATAACCTGCGTTTCCTATTCCATCTCTTCCAACATGCCTAGTCCAACTAATACCTTGTTCATTGGATCACTCCAACTAATGATAGAACTACAACTCTACCCATAAAGTGCCTCAAACAGATTCATCTTCAAATGTTCCTGATACCCATTTTTATAAGCAAACTCAACCAATGGAAGATACCCTTCCCACTTCCATTGTTGATGCATGACAGACATCCTCAACATGTCCTCAAGAATCCTTTAGACCTTGTTTTTCTATCCATCTGTCTATGGATCATAAGTTGTACTAAAGACTAACTTGTCACACTTGCAAACAACTCCTTCCAAAACCTAGAAGTAAATTTGGCATCTCTATTTGACACAATCTTCCTAAGAATACCATGTAAACTCATTATCTCCCTGATGAAGACTTGGGCTACCTCACTAACTGAATTCATAAAATTCACTAGAATTAAGTGAGATACCTTGGTCAATCTATCAACCAAAACCATGATAGAATCATGTTGCTTTGATTTCTTGGATAAACCTATAATGAATTCCATGGGAATGAACTCCCATTTCCACTCCGGAATCGAAGTTGGCTCCAATAAACCACCTGGATTCTTACACTATACTTTTACCTACTGACAATCCAAACATTTTTTAATGTACTCAGCCACCTATTTCTTCAAGTTTGACCAATGATATAACTTCTAAACTGTTGTCAATTTGTTGTGATATCCTGGGTGACCTGAATACGACTTAACATGAAATTCCCTCAATATAAGCTTCTTGAGCTCACTGTTATCCGACACATAATTCTTTTCCCTAACTATGACCAAACCATCTACCATTAGATGATAATTCACATCCTATTCGCCAGTACCCTACTATTGTAAACTATGCCTAAGTTATTGATACCTGTCATCCTGTTGTCCTACCTGCAAAATTCATTCCTGCAAGTTTGTCCCATATGAACTCATAAATGCAATGTGATTTACCTACACTCTTTTGCTAAGAGTATCTACAACCTTGTTCTCCTTCCCTTTGATGTACTTGATCTCAATGTACTTGAACAAGTACCTCTACCCACTATGATCACTCATCAAGATGAACCTCTTGCTAAGAAGATAATTTCTCTACATCTTCAAGGCATGGATGATATCTTCCAACTCAAGATCATGTGTTGTTTAGCTCTTCTCATGTTCACTCAATTTCATTGAATCATATCATACTACCTATCCTTCCTTCATGAGGACTCCACTAAGTCCTCTCTTGCAAGAATATGTACATACCACAAACTCTCTATCTAGATCTGCATTTTTTAAAACTGGAGCACTTGTAAGAAACTACTTCAACTACTCAAAATAGATGCACATTCCTCTCTCCATTCATTCCTTTTCATTGCAAGGATGTAATAGGATAGGAAAACTGTGAGAATTTTTTGATGAACCACTTGTAATAACCTATTAGTCTCATGAATGATCTGAACTCATCCATATTCCTAGGAGTTTTCCACTCCATGATAGCTCTGATATTTTCCAATTCCACTGTTATACCTTCCTTGGAAACCACATGCCCCAAGTAATGAACTTTCTTCTAAAGGAAACTTCACTTACTAAGCTTGGCATACAACTAATGCTCTCTTAGCAATCTCAACATTGTTTCAAGATGTTATGCATTCTCTTCCTCATTCTTAAAATATATCAATCTGACATCTATGAATATTATCACAAACTTGTCCAGATAAGGATGAAACACATTATTCATCAAACACATGAAAGTAGTTGGAGCATTAATCAAACCAAAAGGAACCACAACAAATTCATAATGCCCGTACCATGTCCGAAATGTGGTTTTGCATAATTCCTCTTCTTTGATGTGTACCTGATGATATCCTGATCTCAAATCAATCTTCAAGAACACTGCTACTCCCTTCAAATAATCAAACAAGTAATCAATCTTCATCAAAGGGTACCTATTCTTAAACATCATCTTGCTCGACTGCCTGTAATCAATACACAAACTAAGAGTATCATCCTTCTTCTTCACAAACAACATTGGGACACCCAAAGAAGACACACTTGGCCTAATGTATCCTTTCTCAAGCATTTCCTTCAATTGCAACTTCAATTCCACTAACCCTTCAGGGCTTATCCTATAAGGTGCCTTCAATGTTGGTGTTGCTCCCAACATCAACTCAATAGAAAATTCCATTTCCCAATGAGGTAGTATCTCTAATATCTTTGTTGGATACATCCTAAAACTGATGAAAAATTGGATACCTCTTCAAGACTCGCGCATCCTCAACATCCTGTTGTGGTAAAAATGCAACTCCCTCCCCATTATTCATTTAAATATTATTACGGGGACACTTTAATTAGATGGTTGGTCATATTACTATTTGATTTTGAGATTTTGGATTTCCTAAATGAGTTCGTTTTGTTCTTATCTTCTTATCATAACTCGTTTGATCTCATTTGGACAATTGGTTTGAAAATGTTGTCAGGTGATGATTGAACATTTCAACTACCCTGGCTTAATCAATTGTATAAATGTTCATTAATTTTTCTAGCCCCCAAGACCAAGTTGTCCATTATAAAGCAGTTGTATTTTATTGATTAGAGAAACCTTTTTACAATAGAGTTATATCAGATTTTTCGGAGTTATAACATCAAAGGAACTCTTTTATAATTCTCTGATACCAAAACTCTTATACATATAACATTGGCTCTTTATAATAATAAACATATATAAACTCTGAAACACATAAGTGGCACCCTTTTTTAAATATTTCAGTGTATTATATTTTAAACCAAAGCTTGACTGTTATATATAAGTATTGTTAGATGATCAAACATGCCATATCATACTCTACTCCAACATATCGAAGATACCATATGGGCGTTTTTGTTATGTGACACCACTCAAAATCTCCAACCTCTGATTGCGATATGCCAATCCCATCGATAATCATAACCTTTGATATTTGATATCTCATATCCATACACTTCCAACCTTCGATATTCCAATAAGCTGCAATCTCCTATCCTTATATGTTATTAATTCCAATCTAATCGGAATTTCACATCTTCTCCCATATTGCAACTTCTAAAATGGCACCTCTGATAAGTCCTAATCTCCGATTACCGATATTGTTGTGGATCCGATTGGATTTATCATAATATTTTAATATAATCTTTCGTCTGCAATATCACAACTTTGGTAATGTTGCAACCATTTAAAACCTCAGATATTATGGATTTGATATAGATTTAAAAACGAGTTGAATGTGATTTCACAATCCGCTTCATATCGGAGCTACCCAATATCGCAAGGTTTTCATGTTGTCTCATTTCAAAGTTTGTGATAAGCGTTTCTCTAATACCACATGATTATTTCCACTTGTCACTTCCTTAGGGGGGCCATTTTCTTATTAATATAAAATCCACTTCATTAAAATTAAAAAGGTCTTCGGTCATAGTTAAAAGTCATATGTGACTAATTCTGATTTTTCTGTTACAAGTAAACATCTCGACCAATTTAAATATATCATTTGATCAATATCCACTCAGCCATGTAGAGATCCAAACCAGAATAGACAGAGGATTTTAAAACAAATAAGGACTAATACCATGAAGAGCACAAGTGTGTCTAGCAATCTGCTCAGTGGTGGTCGACAGAAAACAAATCGAACTCAACAACAAGATAAATTGAGAACTTTATAACCAGAGATGATCAACATTTGGCCTGTCATTCAACAGAATAAATAACCACCTAATTTACTTTCTCGGTTGTGGAGAGATATGCGGAGTTGCTAATATTTTCATGATTTCACTGCAAGCTCGGTATAAATAATCTCTTCACGGATTGTAAAGGACTTTTTTGGCCAAGAGGGAAATTTGATGATTATAATTGCATGATAGGCATTGATAAGCATAACTATAATAGGAATAGGGGGATTCAAATTTGGGAGGAGGAGAAGAGGCTAAATGCTATTAGAATGTTCAACTTGTTGGTGAAAGAATTATATTTAATTTTTCATTAGTGTAGTGGGGTAGGGGTCTTCTTTGCAGACAAAGATCAAGTACTGGTAGTGAGAGATTGTCACTAGTGTAGTCTTTGAGGTTTATGTACTTGATTCAATTTTGTAATAAAGTTTGTTTCTATAACTGCCTGTATGGCACTATTGTTTTCATCAATTGTTGCAATAAATAAATTATTAAGCTTTTCAGTTGCATTTTTAATGTATGAGTTTAGTAATTGCCTTTATGCACTATTGTTAAATGTTAATTATTAATTCATTTAGAATTATAATCAAGCTACGTTGCAAAATTAATCATAAATGCATTTTGAAATCTGAATTTGTATAAGAACATTTTTTTATTACTTAAGTTGGACAACTATCTAACAATTTAGAGTTATAGATATTTTTCTTTTCATCATGGTATTTTATTTGAACTATTTTAGTATCATGTCATGAATATTTTGGCTCTTATGCATATGTTATTAGGAATTGGAGCTATTTACAGTTAGGTGTCTAGTAACTACTTATTAGGCGTTTAATTGTGGATATTTTTTTTAACAAGGAATAGATCTCGTGAACTATTTCCTTGATCTAATTCCTTAATTCCAAATCCGATTCCTACATGCTTATTTTCCTATCACATCAGCTTGCTGTTGATTGATAGAAAGACTTCTCTTTCCTTCAATCAAGATAGGTCTAGGATAATTTCATCTTAAGTTAAGTTTTGCATGTTAATTATAGTTCTTGCATCTTAGAAGTCCTCTTTCCAAGAGGAAAAATTCATTAGTGGCTTGGATGAGCCCTAGATCAACTTACGGATCACTTTCTTTCCTGATTAGCAAGAGGACTAATCTGACGTCTCTTATATATTGGTAGGAGAAAGTCATATTTTAAGCTAGTAGAGATAGAGAGAGGATAAATATACCTAGTTTAACCAATCAAAAGCACAATTTCAACAAAAAAGAAACTTCTCTAAGTTCTCAACTGGGTGGTCTCCCTTATAATGTTGTAAGGAGATATTTTTGAGCCTTCAACATTTTTTGCACTAGGAGGGCCTTGAGCTAGTTGATCTATTTGAAATTTTGTTTTATAATTTTTAACTAATCATGGCTCCTATATGCATTCCTACATTGGGTCATTATTTCATCTCATCCAAACATACCATAGGCATGACCAAGAAGCATATTGAGTCCTTGTCTAATTTGAGGTTTGATGTTGAGAGTAAATTTTCTGCCTTAGATCATCTTTGTAATTTTGTAGATAGATATAAATATTTCAATACTACTACTGAAAATGAGATCTGTGAGCTTTTTACTCTGACATTCCAAGGACGAATCAACAAATGGTTCAAAGTACTTCCAGCGAAGGAATGAATTCATTCCTGGAACCATTTCATGCAGGTATTTCTAAAAGCCCATCAAAATTATAGTTATGACAATTTTTCATTAGAATTAGATAATATTTTCATGTATGAAGATGAATCTTTAGATGATTTTTCTAACAGATTTTCATCACTTTGTTATGAATTTGAATTATGTGATTTGCGTTCGAATGACAATTTGATTGAGCATTACTCTTCTCTTGTTTCTTCTAATTCTGAAGATAATAAATTAAATAATGAATAACAAGACACATCTAATTCATTTATTAGTCTTGAATCAACAAATTGTTTTATTGAGCCTAAGCCTAAGATTGAAATTAGATCACATCCTTTATTGTTGGAAAGTTGCAACGCACATTTTCTAATTTTTGAAATGAATATTTCAAATATAAATAAAGAATCTAAAAATGTAATTGAGACAATTTCTAATGATTCTGGTGATCATCAAGTAGGCCTAATAGAATCTAATTAACAACAAGATTTTAATAATGAGTATGTTAATCTATCTTCTCTTAAGGTGAATACTGAAAATTCAGAACACATTTTTACACCTAAAAGAATTTCGTTAAACTAGAATTATGATAATATGGTGAATTATCAAGATGACTCTTTCCAGCCAAAATTATATTATGGTAGTCATTATTTTCTTTATCATGATATCTTTTCAGATCATATTTCATTAAATAATTACCATTCTAATATGTCGTTGAAAACAAGTTTATCACTAGTTATGAAATCATTGCTCATTGAGATGATAATTCTTTAGTCATCAATGAGATTTCAAAATATTATTTTCTCATATTTTCTGATTCTATTAATACAAATCAATTATTTAATTTCCAAGAGAAGGAGGTAATTTATGATGAATAAATTGATGATGATGACTAAGATTTTTATCATATACAAAGTGCACTAATTATAAAAGTTGATTTCTCTCATGAATATTCACGTGCTATGATTTTGTCTCTTACTGCTGAACAAAAATTTTATCCTGAACATTTTGATGAGTTATCTTTGCAGGTTTCTAACACTTTTTATTCCGATTTTCTTTTGGAAACTTCCATCTATACATTTTGTTGGAATTCTCTTTTAGTGGAAATTCGATCATTGAATTTAATGATAGGTTCAAGAGTTGCCCTGTAAAATTATGTTATAATTTTAAGTCCATAGAAAATTGGTTATGATTGCTTTAAATTCTTTCATTATGTTTTCTTTTCTGATATTTTATGTAGGCATGTCAAATATATTAGCATTGAACACCCTTGAGATGAATTAACTAAAGACAGTGAATATGTTATTCGAAATTTTAATCATCAATGTCAAAAGACTTTTCTTTTTCAAATTAATTTGATGTTCATTTCATTTCAATTATCTCATTGTTGACAAAATTTAACCCTTGAGAATGTTCCCTCACAATCTGCCTTGCTACCTTCTCCTTTGGTTATTTTTTAATCTCTTACACATATACATCCATACTTTTATGATCAGATAGATATTTGTTTGGAGACATCTTTCCAAGAGAGATCGTTTTCAAATGAGTTATTTGTAAAAAAGTTGTTCTTTGTACATAGTTTATTTTTAGATGTATATAATCAAATCAGATTTACTTTTTTTTATTTCAATTCCGATTTTGTTACTGATATTTGACTGATGCCTATATGTAGTAAATAAATCACTTGAATGGTTACATTGGAAGTTTGGTTTTACCTAGTCATAATCTGCTTTTCTAGATTAGGATTAGGAATAGATTAGATTTGTTTTCGTTAACTTTTTGTTGATTAAATAAAAATATGATTTTAAACATTCTAAAGAAATACATGGAAGGGTACAAAGATCCATTGAGGTAAATTGACTATTAAATTCTTGGAGGTATGCATTTGCAATTTAATTATCATTTGTTTGTGTGTTTTTATTTCAATTTTCTCTTTTCTACTCTAGTTTTTTCTTTCTTATATTTTTTTGTCTTTTTATAGGTTTTGGTTTAATCCACTTTTTTTGAATAAGTTAGTTGTGGTAAACATAAATGATAAATGGATCATATTTCAGACCTTACTCAGGGAGATTTTCTTAACTTGAATTTTTTCTTATCATTTTTGTGATATGTTTTAAAGCAAGAATTTAAGGAAATAAATATCAGTTAAGTTCTCAAGTGCAATTTTTAATCACAACTTGTCATTAGTTAGTTTTTAATAAATTCATGGAAGAGAAACTCATTAAGCAAGACAACACTTTTGCTTGACAAATCCATAACAAGATCTTAATGCCTTATGTCAAGATATTACTTTTATCTTGTTTGATTTGTTTCTATTTTATGATTTTGTTTGCAATAGTTTATTTTCTTAATTTAGTTTGCATTTCTCTTTTATCCTGTGTTCAGATCTGATTTCACAACATTTCATTTTGTTTGCCTTTGAAAATTCCCTCGTAATATTACCAAATATTTTAGTTGAAGAGCTTTTTCACATTCATCTTTGGTGTAATATATGGGAAATTTTTACTCTTTTTCATTGAAGTTCATTAGTAAAAGGAAGAATATCAAAATAATCATCAAATTTCTATCTTTCATATTTAGATTTGAAACTATTATTTCTTTTTCTTGTCATTCTAATAATCTCACTTTTTAATATAAGAGAATTCTATTTTGCAACAACTTATCTTATGAAAAAAACTACTAAAATGACAAAAAAAGAAACATATATGTTTAGTATTCTATAACTCTTCCATGTCATCCTACCTCTTAAGGAGAAGATTTGTCTCCCCATCTATTAGCACAAATTATCAGAGTATAAATGTGAAAAACCTGAAAGATAGGGGGTCTCCTAAAAGATCCAACCTACCATGATCATGAGCTTTGATTTTTATGACATTATCACATCTGGTCACCAAGCCAGGATAATTGCTTACAACACTTTGTTGTAAGACAAGAGGTCTCATCACAAGGTAGCTTATTCATGACTATGAAGACTTGTGAATGAATTGTCGATATCTGGTCACCAGGCCAGGACAATGGTTTTAATTATTATTAATGAAATATGTCTTCTATGAAATACTAAATAGTAGATGGGATACTAACATTCCTTTGGGTTAAAAATGTAACCCTGTCGAGGCTATGGATGCCTACTGGAAGAAATGGCTCTACCTGTTACAATGAGAGTTCATCTTTCTTACTAAACACAATCCTAAACTTTTATCCTTTAGTTTATGTTGTCATTAATTAATGGTTTTTGTAAAAATGGTCTTTCTCTTATGATTATTGTAGCAGATGTTCAAAATGGTTAAACTTTATTTTGACTTTTTCGAGGATTTCATAGAGTTTGAATCTTAAAATTTAGATTTTATTCAATCTTATTCCTTTTCCTTTTTGGGATTTCATTAATAATAAACCAGAGATAACTAGTTCTTCCCAGTGTGCTTCCATTGTTGTGGTAAGAACACAACCCCCCCATTATTCATTTAATTCTCATTATGGGGACCCTTTAATTGGATGGTTGGGCATATTACTATTCGATTTTGAGAGTTTAGATTTCCTAGATGAGTTTGTTTTGTTCTTATCTTCCTATCATAACTCGTTTGATCTCATTTGGGCATTTGGTTTGAAAATGTTGCATAGCTTATGATCAAACATTTTCACTACCCTGGCCTAATCAATTGTATAAATGTTCATTATTTCTAGCCCCCGAGAGAAATCTTTTCAATATAAAGTGCTTGTAGTCTATTGGTGAGAGAAACCATTTTATAATAGAGTTATATCGTATTTTTCAAATTTCTGACATCGGAGGAACTCTTTTAGAATTCCCCAATACCAAAATTCTGATACGTATGACAATGGCTCTTTATAATAATAAACATATATATACTTTGAAACACAGAAGTGGAAGCCCTTTTCAAATATTTCGATGTATTATATTTTAAACCAAAGTCCAATTGTTATATATAAGTGATCATATGTGTTAACATACAATTTACCTCATCGAGAGATGACTGGAAGCAGAGGAAAACGACGGACGAGGGTTTCTGACAAACCCTTCCATGGCACAAAGACAGAGGCGACAGACCTTCAGAAACAAGTTGTAACACTTTGAGTGCAAGTTTAGCTGATTTTATAGACACAAACAATGAACATTCAGATGGGGGAGGCCAGAGGGCCCCCCCCCCACAGGCAGCAACAATGGAAGTAGGCTGAATTGGAATGAAAATGCATAACCCTTATCCGAGAGCATGGAACAGCCACCGCTCCAACTTGCACAGCAGCCAGAAGAGGAAGATGTGAACAAAGGAAAGGAGCACACCTCTATAGGACCTGAAGAACCAAAGAAGGCAACGTCTTCAACATGCAAGCCCATCACAGTGGAACGCCCCAAGATAGATCTACCAAGCCGTTGAATCAATGCCCAAATACAGTATATGAAGGATCATGCGCTCATAGGTAAATTCATAGGCTACTGGCCAACTGAGAAAGCCCTGCAAGGATGGATAGCCTCAAAATGGAAGCCAAAAGGGCATGTTACCCTTCAGCTGGGCCCAAAATGATTTTTCATGGCCATCCTCAACTGCATTGAAGACAGAAACCGCATCCTCGATGGAGGCACCTATTTTTTCAATGTCACGAGTCTATATCTAAGAGGTTGGATAGAAAGATTCAACCCAGACAAGGAAAATTTTAGCTGGGCACTAGTCTGGATTCGAATGTACTCCTTAACTCTGGAATATTAGGATGAAGAATCACTCAAAGCTATTGGCAATGGGCTAGGAAACTTCATAAATATTGCAGAGGAAACAAAGCTCCACCGGTACACATCATATGCTCACATATGTGTTTACATGTGACTCGGCAACACTCTCACGAACTCAGTAAGCCTCCTTCATGATGACTTTGAATGGATTCAACCCATAGATTATGAAAATGTGCCCTTTAGATGCAGTAAATGTCATGCCCATGGCCATTTATTCAGTGACTGTCCCTTAAATGCATCCCCTAAACCCTCAAACCATGCGGAAAAATCTGACCTAAAGGGTTCACCAAAGTCACAAACAGAAAGAAGCACACCAAAAAACCCCCCCATGGACCAAAAAGCACTATGCCGACCTTCGTTGTACCATCCGCCAGCAACAGTTTTGATATTCTATCTAACCTAGACATGCCAGAATCAGATATATCCAAATCGGTTAAGTCATCTACCATGCCAACCACCATGTCGTCCACCGTACCCATTCTCAATGCTTCTAGTCAGCCTCCACAGGAAAAAAAATCAAATCAGCAACTAGCAGCTTCTCAACCTACCCCCTTCCAAGGAGAAGACAAAGCCCAATGGTCAGCAAAAGGAATGGACATTGACAATTTTCTGACAGACCCACTCAAACCAACCCACGTCATGGCGAAGAGTAGTCAACAAAGTCACATGGAAGAAGAGCCAGAGAGATTTGATCTAGGAGACTTAAATATCTTTAGTCTCAAACAAGCTTCCAAAAAGAAAGAGTTCGATAAAATACCAGACAAGAAGCTTGAAAATTTGGAAGTAGTACTCTCAAGAGTACACCAGCAAAGAACCTTGGGCATACAACAAGGAAGCAGTTGGGATGGGAAACACACCACCAAAGATGGAAAGAAAAGGGGCATAAAGACAGATTTACAACGTACCATCCTCATTGGGGAAATGTTAGTGGATTCTAGTAGGTGCTCCAAGCTGACCAAATATTACATATCATTACCAACTAGCCAACCATGAAGCTCATCTCATGGAATGTAAGAGGACTCAACAGTCTCGGGAAATACAGGATGATCAAAAACATGATACAACATGAAAAACCCCATATATTCTTCATGTAAGAAACAAAATGCATCAACAACACATTAGATTCTATTCTATCAAAGCTTGGCTAGGATGCCAAACTGTTATAGTAGATGCATATGGAGCATCAGGAGGGCTTGCTATCGCATGGAATATGCAAATCATTTCATTAACATCCTTTCATGCCTCCCATCATCTCATACAGGCCACTTTTCACATCATAGGAACCAACATACATGGTCACTTGACAAATGTATACTTCCCTCGGGACTCTGTGCAAAAGAATGCACTGCTAAAAAATTTGGAAACACTCAACTCCACAAGAAAACATCCACTTTGGATCATCGGTGGGGACTTCAACATGATTACTAAACTAGAGGAGAAAAAAAGGCGGCAGAGTGAAATTGGGCAATGAAAGCAGAGGTTTCAAAGATTACATACAAAATAATTGGCCAATAGATTTACCATTCAATAATGGTCTTTACACCTGGAATAATAAAAGATTAGGATCTCAACAAATCACCTCTAGGATGGAAATATTTCTAATCTCAGATAACTCAATACATTTGGGAGGTGACATTACTACTTCAATACTTCCCCTATCAGGTTCATATCGCTAGCCCATTTCACTTCAATGGACAAGACCTAGAGACTCAATTAGGAAACCTTTCAGATTTGAAACATTCTGGCTCACCCATCCAGATTTCAAAAATAAAGTCAAATCAGCTTGGGATAACTTCACTCCTTCTGAAGGGTCAACTATGTATCAATTTCAACAACGGCTAAAGTATCTCAAAAAACAAATCAAGCATTGGAATCACGCTACCTTCGGCAAATATATTTCAAGGTCAAAAGATGCTCGAGCAAAGCATGATAGAGCTACAGTAGAAAATCATTGAAGGCAGCAAAACCGAGGTACTGGTAAGTCAAGAACAAGATCTTCTCACACAGCTAGAAGAAATAAGGAAGCAAGAAGAAATGCTCTGGAAATAAAAATCAAGAATTAGATGGTTAAAAGAAGGGGAAAGAAACACTAAATTCTTTCTTATCACTACTATCCAAAGAAGAATGAATAACAACATTATACATCTTCAGAATCAATAGGGAGAATGACTGGAGAAACATGAAGAAATTGAGAGAGAGCTCATTAACCATTTCAAAATGGTGTTGCCAACAGATAGATAGCCTGCTATAAACAAAATTCTCCAACATATTCCAAAAATCATAATAGAAGAGCATATTCAGCTCTTACTACAACCGGTTACTATGTTGGAAGTAGAATCAACATCATCTCCACTGAAAGATGGGAAAGCTCCCGGACCTGATGGCTTCACCTCTAACTTCTTCCATCACTTCTGGGAACTAATCAAAAAGGAGGTATGGAAGGTGGTAGATGAATCTAGAACCATTCATTAGCTTCTTCCTTCTCCCAATGCAACATTCATAGCTCTCATCCGCAAAGAAGATCAACAGAATACTCTGAAGAAGTTCAGACCAATCACTCTTTGCAATGTCATATACAAAATCATTTCGAAGGTCATCACCAACCGTCTCAAACCGCTACTCCCACTTCTCATCTCGCCGGAACAATCAGGTTATGTAGAAGGCTGTCAAATCTTGGATGGCATAATACTGACTCATGAGATCTTACATTACTTAAAGAGCAACAATCAGGCAGGTATGCTTCTCAAAATTGATTTATCTAAAGCTTTTGACAAATTAAGTTGGACTTACATAAAACAAATGGTTACTGACTTTGGTTTTAGCCCAACCTGGGTTAGATGGGTTATGAATCTAATATCCTCTGCCTTCTTCTCTATCTTATTTAATGGTGTCCCCTCAAGTCCCTACTCCCCCTCTAGAGGAATTCGTCAAGGAGATCCATTATCTCCCTTCCTTTTTGTCCTCATGGCAGAAGGTTTAGGTCGCCTTATAAAGCATGTTGTTCACTCCCAAGACCTCAAAGGCATCTCTGCCCATGGAACCTCTGCCATCACTCATCAACAATTTATGGATGATAATATGATGTTTGGACACCCCTCAGTCCATGAAGCTCACTCTTTCAAAGCCCTGCTAGAAATGTTCTCTATGGCTTCAGGAACCACAATAAACACTGCAAAATATCAATTTTTTTTCTTTCATACTCCTCTTGCAACCCAAAGAGTCATTGCCAAATCATAGGCTTCTCATCAACCAAACTTCCATCCAAATATTTGGGTGCTCTACTAATAGACTCGGCCTTAAAGAATGCATCCTAGAAGCAGCTCCTTGAGAAAATTGAAGGTCAACTATCATCATGGACTTACAGAGCTCTCAACATGGCAAGCAGGTTCATTTTGATAAAAGTGGTTTTGAAATCTATGCCTCTTTATCTTTTCTCAATACTTGCAATGCTGAAATGGGTGCTTAAAAAGATCAAATACATGCAATGCAACTTTCTCTGGGGTTTCTAAGGGTAAAATCACAAATGGGAACTAGTAAAATGGGCGACAGTATGCACACCAAAAAAGCAGGGAGGTTTGGGACTGCAAGATCCTCAACACAACAATACATTGATGGGAACAAGATTATGGTGGCGTTGGATGTCAAGCCCACACACGCCATGGACCAAATTATGGACTGCAAAATATGCGAATAATCGACCGCTAGAAGAGCTAATCATAATCACCAATACATATACATGCTCTCTAATTTGGAATGCAGCAAAACAACATAAAGTGCTAATACAACAGCACCGCTTCTGGGAGATATGCGATGGTAGAATTGCAAGATTTTGGACTAACTCATGGCAATAATGCCCCAAAATTTTAGAAGACCTTCCACCTCCAAATCTTGAAGGCAATGACATCAACCAAAATGATCTTGTCTATCAGCACTAGACTCCAGACATCAATCAAGGATTTAGGCAATGGAAACAAGCTGAATAGATAATACATCAAGAAGTGGAAGACTACTACAAAGATTTGCACAAGGAGCTCGCCAGCAGGAAAATCAGATACACAAATGCAAAAGACGTATTGATATGGGGATACACTCTGAGGGGGATATACACAAAAAATGAAGCCTATAAGTTGATGCTTCAAACACAAGAAATAGCAGACCCTGTCTCGACATGCTTATGGACTACCAGAATATGGCCCAAAGTCTCTACCTTTACCTAGCTGCTTTATCATCAAATAATTCTCACTTGGGACAATCTAATTAAAAGAGGATTCTAGGGACCCTCATACTGTCCTAATTGCAAGAAACAAGGTGAAACTATTCTGCATCATGGATTCTTGCCACATGGCCAACCAATTATGGGAAAAACTCACCTTCAGGTGTCAACGACCTTGCAGAATAGCAGGAGATATCACAAGCACTATTCGCAACTGGGACCTTGCTCCCTACAATAGCAAGCTTCTAAACTCTCTCGAGACAATCCTCATGGGCTTACTTCTCTAGACAATTTGGAAGGAAAGAAACAAAATAATTTTCAAAAACCAAAGTACTCCACTAGAAATCATCTAGAACAATCTATGTCGGAACATTCAAGAAACCCTGGCACTCCAAAAATGGAAAGCAGAGGACCTCCCCACTCAGGCACAAGAACAAAATATTTGGGACAACTAGAAAATATGGATCTCGCGGGCTTAGAATGATCACAACAAATTCACCATCACCACTAAGCCGACCACACAATGGATTCCCCCTCCCACAAATATGATCAAACTTAACTTTGATGGAGCCTCAAAAGGCAACCCAGGAAAAGCAGGACATGGAGGAATATTTAGAAATCATGAAGGCAAACCTCTACTACTATTCTTTGGTTCAATTGGATGGGACACAAATAATTCAGCAGAACTGGAAGGATTATGGCAAGGTATGAATCTAGCTCATCAACATAACTTTCATCCTACTATAATAGAAGGGGATTGCTAAATCCTCATCAACATGGATACCCAAATACAAATGGGAACCCTGGCTTCAAAAGTAGCCACCAGCTAGAGACTAATGGCTCGTCTAGAACTAATAGAGCAATGGATGAAAAATAGAAGAGCAACCACTTTCATTCATGTCAAGAGAGAGAGCAACAAGTTTGTTGATATTCTGGCAAACATAGGAGTCGAACATGATCAGGTACACCAATCAGGAACCATCAACATTCTAAATGACCAAACTCAATTACAAGAATGCACTGACCTGGTGCATAAGGAAGCAAACCTCTCGAATGCGAGTGTACGTCAAGATTAATATGCTAGCGACAGAGTGGGATGGCAAGTGGCCTCGCCACATGGCCCTCCGTAATCCCGCACACTAAACCATAAAATAACTTAACAGCGATCATAAATGGAAATTAAGCTAGCATTGTAATCAATCCAACTGTGTCTACCCACATCGGCTCGGCTTAATGGCGACCTCTGGTAATTTTAATTCCACCACCATTGTCTCTAATCCCTCGCCTTTGCAATGCCATTGCCCACTGTTCATAGTGGAACCGAGCTCATTCATTGGTACGAGCAGGCGCTGCAACATTCTATGCTGCATTGAAATTGGCCCGGGCAATCATTTTACAAAGAGCTTAATCTGCAATTTTATTCTCCACCCCACGTATGCTGCTATTCCTTCCTCTGAGACGACCTCTGAACTAGCTGCGCCCTCTCATCACTATGAGCCATCTCCTAGTAGACATTCTCCTCCCCCAGGCGTCAAAATACTTAGGATTCGCCACAAAATGCGAAGCATAAGAGGGAGCAATAGAGGTAGATTACCTCGTTCTCCTCCATCTCTGACCTCACACGCCTCCTCCCCCTCAGCTCATTTGACCACAAGCTAATATCCAAATACTCGCAGCGGTAGAGGCTCCTCACAAGCTCTCCACCTCTAACCAATGCATTCCGACTCTCCACCCACTGAAATCCCCTCTAGTCCATAGCAGGCCCTCCGCTTAGCCCAGTTCACCTACCACTGCTCCCTGAACCAACCCATCATAACCGACACCATCTCCATTACCTTCCACGAGGAGCCAGCTACCATAGGTGGACACCCTACTAGCGAGGAGCCAGCCAGGGTCGAGGGAAGATCACTGCACAGGGACGAAGCAGGACACTCCTCTGGACAAGAAAACTGTGGAGGAGAAGGACCGATACCATTAGGCGGAAGATGACACGGGAGAAACGTAGCAGGAAGAAGATGACATGGATGCACACAGGTGTTTCATTGTTGAGGAACACCCGTCACTACAACATGACACTTGACTTGCCAGCATGATACTTGACCAACCACACAACATGCCACGTGACTTCGGGTCTCAAGTTCTGGGAATTATTTTATCTACTTTTTTCGGGGATTTTTTGGAAAACTTGTTGTCATTTGGTTTCTTTGATGATTTTTTGAAAAAAAGGTTAGATACTGTGCTTAATTGTTGGTTTCCCCTACGTGGGTAGCAAGATAATATTTACAATTTCATTTTTGAACTGGATTGGTTTCCCATTATGGGAAGTCACAATTCTGTTTTGTTGTTATATGCCTTAAACTATGGCACGGACATGCAGAGGCCAAAGCCTCAGTGTACCATTATGTTACAATAATAGAATTTAGCATAATTTAGAACAAAAAAAAAAAATGTTATATATAAGCAATGTCAGAGGATCCCACATTCCACATCATACACTGCCCAATCATATCCGAGATACCATATTGACAATTTTGTTATGTGACACTGCTCAAAATCTTCGACCTTTTATTGCGATATGCCAATCCCATCGATAATCATAACCTTTGATCGTTGATATCTGATATCCATACACCTCTGACCTCTGATATTCCAAAAAACTCTAATCTCCGAACCTGATATGTTATTAATTGTGATCTAATCAGAATTTCGCATCTACTTCCATATCGCAACTTCTAAAATGGCACCTTCGATAAGTCGTAATCTCTGATCGTGGATATTGTTGTGGATCCAATTGGATTTATCATAATGTTTTAATATAATTTCATATTTGCAATATTGCAACTTTGGTTATGTTGCAACAATTTCAAACCTCCAATATTATGGATCTGATATAGATTTAAAAAGGAGTTGAATGTGATTTGTGTTGAAATGTGCAACAAGAAATGCTAAAAATAGAAGATGCTAAAAATAGCACTACTATAAATAGCCAGGCTATAAATAACAGTTTACCCATTGGAGATCTTAGCTACAATGGGTGAAAAGTGAAAGTGCTAAAAATAGATTTTCTAAAAATAGCATTTCAGGATACCTTCTTATTTTAGTCAGTCCCTGGACTAAACATAGGAAGTAAAATTCGAATTTGATATTAACAGTAGTTTGTAAATTGATTAATTAATTCATCTTGAGTTAATTAGTTAAGGAATTATAAACTTGAACTCTATGTGAGGACATGCAACAGTTTCGCCTTTGATTGAAGGATTTATCCACCAGTTAAAGAGATAAGAGTGAGTTGTAATTAGTTGGCTCAGTTAACTGAGTCAAGTCTAGTTAGATTAATATAATATATTGTTAAATTAATGAGAGTTCAGTTAGTTAATGCTTGCATGCATTTAACTACTCTATTTCAGGTAACTAAGTATTCACTCATGGATAACTCATGCATGTCAGTTTAGTTAGAGACCCAGTTGAGATGCGATGGAAGGACAGTGTACTATCAATTGCTAGGATATTCCTTGGTGAATATTCCTTGCATGCAAAAGGAATATTATTCCTTGAGGATTGCACAATTCGACCTAAGGTTACAGTGAGTGTGATGAGGCCAATTCACACGTGGTATCATTGGACCCCAATCAAAACTGCGCAAGGAAATAGGAGGCTTGGAGGACTTGAGGAAGATATATTCTATGTCTATTGAGTCTGTGAGTTGTATTGTTTGATTGCAGAGAGAGCAGGATAGCTTGAGAGCTTTCTTTTTGTAACTTGAACAAGATTTCCACTTGTATGATAATACAAAGTTGGGGTTTTAGGCTGGTGCTTTCCCCAGTGTTATATCTTCTGTGTTATGGTTGATTACTTCTCATTCTCAGTTATATCTGTTCATGCTTGATGTTGCTCATGTTTGATTAAGCTTCTGCTAAATTGTTTGTAGAAGTAGATCAAGTGTTTTGCTTTAGCACATTGCATTACCAGGTGATCTACAGTGGGAAAATTTTACATCGTATCAGAGCTAGCTGATTTGTAGAAAAATTCAACATGGTATTGGAGCAAAGGTGATCAAGGAAGAACATTATACAAGTAGGAGAAGTTCGAAGTTTGGTTTCTGAATATTGAATTGAGTTCTTATCACATCTATTTCATCAATGGTGTTCAGTGGTTTAAGACTCAAATATGCCCTTGATGGCAATTTGAATTATATAGCCTTGAAGGATCGCATGGAGGTAGTATTAGAAGATAACAGTCTAAAGGACTTCATTGATCAAGAAGTCAAAAAGCTGACTGATGCTACTCAACTGGCGGAATGGAAAAAGTGTGTGGCTAGAGCAAGGAGAATCTTCCTGGAGAGACTTCGAGATCACATTGTCTCGAGCCTCAATGGGAAGGAGACTCCGTTTTCGATGTGAAAAACATTGAAAGATCTTTATCAGAATAGCAACAATCAGAGGAAGCTGGCGCTAAAAGATAAGCTTCGAAAGATCAAGTGTGAAAAGGGTGACACAATCTCTACATACCTGAGCAAGCTCACCACTTGCAAGGATGAGCTTGGAAGCATAGGGATCATGACAGCTAATGATGACATGGTGAATCTTGCACTCCTCGGTCTTCCTAAGAGCTGGAATAGCTACCAAGACTTGATTAATGGAAGAGAGAAACTACGAAATTAGGAACGACTTTGGTCGGATCTAATGCAGGAGGAGATAAGGCAGAGCACCCAGGATGGATCTTCATCAAAACAAGATGATGAATAAAATCTAGCTTTAGCGAGTAAAGCTAAAAAAGCAAAGGGAAGGCGTCCCAATCCAAATCTTCTCATGGTGGGAAGCAGGATGACAAGTCGAAGGTGTGATGCTTTCACTGTCATGAACTAGGCCATTATGCTATGAATTGTCCACAGAAGAAATCCAAGAAGGGTTCCTCCAAGGGATCTGATGCTGATGCATTAGCTTCACAATTTGAGCTGGATTTCTTGCTTATCACATGCATGGTTTCATCCATGGTGGGATGTGTTTGGTACCTGGACAATGAAGCTTCCTTCCACATGTCAAGTGACAAGAATCTCTTCAGTACATTGGAGGAGAAGGATCTCTAGATGCGGATCGAGATGGGTGATGATGGAAAGTACTATGTCTCCAGTGAAGGTACAATTGTGTTTCAGAGGGAGCATGGTGCTCCTCTCACCATATCTACTATTAAGTATGTACCAGGTTTGAAAAATAATATTGTGTCTATTTCTATGCTAGAAGATAAGGCTATGGTGTAGTCTTTAGTAAAGGAAAAAAAATTCTTGAGGCATATCAGCACCAGACAGACCAAGCGAATTGGGATTCAACTAAAGAATCTCTACAAGCTGGAGGTAGATGACTGTGCTGCACTGAGTTCCAAAGTAGAGGTGGTGCATGTTAGCACCTAAATCTTCCTTAGGCTGAATGGAGGCAAAATTCAGGGTAACCACAAACCATGCTCAATCTGGTAGCTAGCCCTACCAGAACAGGAGAGGGCTCTCTCCATGTCACGCTCAGTGAATATATAAGAAATATGGTCTGAGATGACTTACAATGAAATATTGATCTTAGGCTAGTACGTAAATATGGATACAAGAAGCAAATTTTTATGAATGACTGAGTTCCTGGGATGGTATGGGACCAACGAACAACAATGAGCAGAGAATTTAATACAAAGGCACAGATTACTTCGTGAGGCAAGATAGGCAGAAATTCTAGCAATTTATTTTTGAAATAACGCGGAATGGAGAGATTTCTTAGGAGGGTGAAAAGGGAATAAGTACATGAATCCTTTTCAATGGAAGAGAAACACACATAACATGAAATTTTCCCACAGGCAGAGCATTAAAAATGAATTCTACCTTATCTAACTTAGAAAATTTCACTGGAAATGAATGTGAAATAAACTGTGAAACATAACGAAATACGTATGAAACATAAGAGACACATTTGCTACACTCACAACCACATGAATCTAATGAAACAGAGCCGCTGCCTTTTATTAATCCTCTATCAAAATATATAATGAAGAAACAGAGTTTTTCCCCACAGTCTCCCAGAAATTACAATCCAACCAACCCTTTGCAAATAGTTTGCATACAATATATAAAATGTACCATGAGGAAATAGAACGACCAAGGGTTGGGGAGTTTCTCAAATCATTACAAAATGGAGATGGAAAGCCAACCACTAGCTACAGGTGCATCGTTACAAAGATGACAAATGGCTTAGGGTGATTGTTTGCCTTCCTTTTCCACTTGGATAGAAGCCAAACTCTTTAAACTTTACCTCAGTTGCTAAAAAAAGTGAAGGGTAGATGAGCGGGCCCACTTGGAGAAAGTTGCGAATCAAAATTTCGCAAAACGGAGGTAAATTTGGCCTTTTTCTCTATATGCGTCGCACCCAATTCTATATGCGCCGCACCACTTTGGAGGTTGTGTTGAGGCACTTGCAGGAGTCCAAAATATGCCCAAGTGTGCTTGTTGGAAAGCCTGACCTATATACTTTCTAACCCAAGTGGAATTTTTGAATTTGGTGCTCACTTTCCCCTCCAAATCTTCATTCTCCCAAGATTGCTTCCTGTGTGTCAAAATAGGGGCAGAGAGGTCATTTTTTGGGTGTTTTTGACCTCCTGGAGACTCAAATCAAGCCCAAATTTCTTGTCCAAGCACCAATAGTCGTGATTTTGCATTTTGAATCCAAAAATGCAAGCCATTTGTCATTTGGAGCTCCCATTCCTAACCGTCGCGCCAGTGGCATGGCGCACAGGGAGAAAAAACCTGTGTTGTGACCAAAAAATTGCCATGTGACCAAAATTGCCTCAAATTTCTTGAAATTTGGGCTGGAGGTTATCTAAGAGGTACTATGCTGGGCCACAGAGGCTTCAGCCAATATTCAAAGCCCATCTTTCTCCTTTTGCCTCTTTTGTCTCTTTTTCGCTCTGCTCAATTTTGCCTTCAAGCTCCTTATCCGAGCCTTCAAACTCATGTTCTGTGCCCTGTAATGATAAACCATCCGCCTCAGTATGGTTTTGTCTCTTTCGGCCTTCTTCAGTAGTCTCTCAAGGTGGATGTTGATCCGCTCGAGCCAAGACTCACGGTTATTGTTAATCTCTTTCTCCAAGGTAGTGAGCTCGATCCTCCTTTGTTTGGCAGCTTGTCAATTCTGACGGATGCTTTGCAGCTCCATGATCTCATGCTAGTCTTCAAGCTGTTTGTTCCTCTACTCCAAATACCTGATGATCCATTTGGCCCTCTCCAAATTGAGTGACAAGTCTTGGATCTCCGTGTTCTACTCCTAGATGGTCATCCTAAGTCTGGCACTCTCCACATCTGCATCATCATCCTGAATGAGGATGAAGTCGGCCTCTTGTTCACCTAATGGCCCCTCGTCATGCATGGGCCTCTTGCTCTTGTCCTGTACCTATGTTTTTGATGTCAGAAGCGAGGCCCCTTCCACCCTGGGTGGAGATAACACTCACTTTGCTGCTGCAAACAAGTGCCTACTGCCTCTCTGATATGTAATGAGTACTGGCATAGTAGTGGTCTCATGGCACTCATACTGATGAGAAGGACCCCCTATATCATGCTCTTCCTCTGATAATACCTGTTGAGTGCTGAAGAGGTCACGGGAGATGAAGTCCTCCCAAGGAATGCCCTACAATCCCAACTGATGATCTACCAAAATCCGGATAAGAGCAAAGTGATACACACTGTTAAGTTGCTACTGAGGGGTCTTATGCTGCATGAAGATGTTCATCCTCTCTATGTTCCTGAAAATGAAGAGTGGGAGGTTCATCATCCGCAACCTGGTAAAGTGCATGAGCAACCTGATGTGATAGGCATATAGACGAGAGAACCTCCCCTCACAGCTGAAGTACTTCATGATCAATTTCATGAGTGGAGCACACTCATCTTTCAAATATCTGAATGGAAAGACTCTTGTGAGCTGCCTCAAGGATCTGGCCTTAATGTAAGGCTCATAGTGTTTTCCTATCACCTCTTTTTCTTGGCACTGTTCTCCACATCGGTATGCCGTCCACTGAGTAGTTTTCGGTGTCATGTGAAGGTGAACCCGGCCATGATAGACTTACCTCCATGTAGGTGAAGCACAAAAAGACGGGCCAAATCACTGAGAACTTTCATTAGGCCACCCTTTGACAAAATTTCAAACATGATAGATGTTGGAAACATGACATGGCAAGAGGGCAGGCCTGCAATTCAGTGAGGGTGGTTGGCTCATCCCTAACATGTTTGCCACTCTTGTGATGTCTCCTAGGAGCCTGTTCTTCCGAGGATGAATCACTTTGTGTCTCGATCTCATACCCTGATGAATGCTTAGATGCCATGACTACTATGTGTACTATACTTTGGCTGCCCTTTGATGATGGTGTGAAACTATGTGTTGTTGTGATATCTACCACCAAGGGGAACAATGAAACAAAGAGAGTATTAGGAGGGGAGTAATTGATGGGAATAGGGGTTATGGGGAGAAGTTTGTTTAGGGATATGTAGGGGGTTTGGGTATTTGATAAGGTAGTGTTTGGGGTCTTGATAAGGTTGGATTTTGGGGTGTTATGTTGAAAAATAAGAGGAGGGGATAGGGAATGGGGTTTGGTAATATTTTAGGGTAGAACACATATTTCATTAAAATTGGAAATTTTTTATTACAAGAACATCATTAAAATTGAGCTATTTGGTTATTTTTAAATTCTAGATCCACTGTTTAATTCCAAATTTAATGAAATATGTGTTGTAGGGATAATAGGAAAAATGAGAAAGGGGGGATAGGGAAAAATGGCAAGCAAGGGAAAAATGAGGGGTGAAAATGGAACCTTGGCACTAACACCACAATTTTGCAACCCTAGCAACCATGGCTTTGATGTTTTTTTTGTGGTTGGTTTTATGAGTTTTGTGGCAATTAAACATAGCCATGAACCACCATAACATTCACAAAATTTGATGAGCAAGCCATGATATAGAGCCTACCTGTTGATTTGAGGGGTTTCACAAGCAATTTGATGCAATTTGGCACAGTTTCGGGCCTTTGTGGGTGTGCACCGCACGCCAAACCCAGTGCATCGCGCCCGGTGTGTGCGTCGTGCCCTGGTAAAATTTGCACTGTGGGGTGGCTCTGTGTGCACCGCGCTCTGTGTGTACGCCGCGCTCTGGAAATTGCCTCCAACTTCACTCCAAACGCACACTTTGCACTCTCAAACACTTTGCTATGTTTCTCAATAACCTTGATTAGCACAATGACCTTGCTTTCTTGTGAAAACCTCTATTTAAGGATTTTGAAGTCATGGGTTAAATTTTTGCTTCTTCAAAAACCCATTTTACTAATGTTATGTTTTGACACTTTTTCACTGACTTAAAGCAACACTGAATTTGACTTTTGCCTTTGAAATTTTAGCTCAAATGATGAAATTTTTAGCACTCTTTGCAGGGATTGCATGACAGGGCATTTGGCCATGGAAACCATGACTGCACCTGAACAAATGAACTGATGAATTTTTTTTTGAAAATTTTGTCACAAATGACACTGTTTGACTTTTCTTCAAAACAGAGTTTTGAAGAACAGTCGAAGTTTATCAACATGACAATGAAACTCTTTGAATCATAACTTTGTAAGGGC
Source organism: Pinus taeda (assembly GCA_000404065.3). Taxonomy (NCBI): domain Eukaryota; kingdom Viridiplantae; phylum Streptophyta; class Pinopsida; order Pinales; family Pinaceae; genus Pinus; species Pinus taeda. The sequence goes on along the minus strand of APFE031235194.1, from coordinate 44,521 downwards.
CTCACTCTGGCCTGCATGGCTTCATTGGACATGGTTGAAGACAAAATTGATTAATCCCTAGACCTAATTATTGAAAATGACTTTTCTCCATTAAAGGACCAGACCTTGACTGTCATGGACTTTAGTGATCATTGACAAAAGACCTAAGCCAGACATGAGGGGAAATGACTAGCATGACCTTTTCCATCAGATTATGGCATGCCCCTAGCGGAATGCAGCTGGGTGAACGGAGCGGGACTCCTAAAATGAAATGCATAAAGAGTTTTGATCTCTGATGGAGGACTGACTAGACCGATTCTAACAGTGCAAAGCCAAGATGTTGGCGAGTTATGGCATAGGAAATTAGGCCACTTGCATCACGAGGTCTTGAAGATCATGCAACAAATTTCTACCGGCTTACCCAAGGGAAAACTAGAGCAAATAGATACATGCAAAGGATGCACCCTAGGTAAGTACAAAAGCTTCCTTTCAGGATTGGCATAGTAACGCTGGAGCAATCCTGGAGGTAGTTCACTCGAATGTATGTGGACCATTCTCTACAGCCTCCACCGCTAAGAAAAGGTACTATGTTATTTTATTGATGATTTTTCTCGTAGATGATCGATCTACTTTATGCAAAAGAAGGATCACACCTTCTTGAGGTTTCGTGAGTTTAAAGCCTTAGCAGAGAAAGAATGAGGAAAGAAAGTAAAAGCCTTGCATAGCGACAATGGTGGAGAGTATGTTTCCCAGTAGTTTAAAGACTTCTGTGCAGCAGAAGGAAATAAATAAGAACTGACGGCACCTCATAACCCACAACAGAATGGGGCGGCCGAAAGGAAGAACAAATCTATTGTGGGAGCAGCTCGAGCGATGTTACATGACCAAGGCCTACCACTTCATCTGTGGGCTGAGGCATGCAATACAGTAATGTACCTTCAGAACAGAAGTCCTCATCATATCGTGGGAATGAAGACACCTATGGAGGCTTTTTCGGGGAAGCAACCAGATGTGAGTGACTTATGCATCTTTGGATCATCAATTTACTGTCATGTGACTAAAGATGCTCGGAAGAAGCTAGACCCGATAGCTAAGTTGGGGATACTTGTGGGGTACATGAATACACCCCACAACTATTGTGTGTTTCTGCCTATCAGTCAAGGACCGTAGTGCACAGGGATCTGAAGTTCGACGAGCAGACAGCCATGCGAGTGTCACTTGAGAGGCAGTTCAAGTTGCATGGTGATGAGGACCTTTTAGTTCCAAAGGAGGAGGAGCCTCCTGGTGATGTGGATCAGCCACATAGAGAGGATCCAGTAGTGGATACCACCACTCCTGGAGTGTCTTCTAGAGACGAGTGGAAACACTCGCAGGAAGCTAACATATTGATGCTATATGCGAGAGAGAATGTGGGGCAGCCATCCTCTCAGCGCAGACAGAGGAGATCTCCCAAGAGATACACTATCTACATGGCCCTGGTTGGGGAGTGTGTAGCGACCGAACCTTCTTCTTTTCAGGAGGCAGTGCAGCAGCCAGTCTGGGTTGATGCAATGGTAGAAGAGTACAATTATATCATATGAAACAGTGTGTGGGATGTTGTCCCTAGGCCTGGGTACAAGTCAGTGGTTAGTTCCCGATGGCTTTACAAGGTAAAGCAGGCAACTGATGGCAATGTTGAGAAACACAAGGCAAGGTTTGTTACCCCAGGTTTCTCACAGGTTGAGGAGATTGACTACGATGACACCTTTGCTCCCGTAGCAAGGTACTCATCTATCAGATCGATGCTAGCTCTATCAGCTCACATGGGTTGGAAGATCCATCAGATGGATGTGAAGATGACGTTCCTCAATGGGAAGATTGAGGAAGAGGTAGACATTGAGTAGCCTGAAGGATTTGAAACCTTCGATCGTGGGTCACATGTTTGCCGACTCAAGCGAGCACTGTATGCACTAAAGCAAGCACCCCGTGCTTGGTATACCAGGATCGATAACTATTTCACCAGATTGGGCTTCACCAAGAGTGAAGAAGATGTGAACCTTTACCACATCATCCTAGAAGGTAAGCCATTGATTATTGTACTTTATCTCGATGATCTGATTTTGACAGGTGATGATCAGTTGATATAATCTTGCAAGGAGGACCTTCCAAGAGAGTTTGAGATGAAGGACATGGGCCTCATGCACTAATTTCTAGGCATGGAAGTGTGGCAAAAATATGGGGAAGTATTTGTGTCTCAAGGAAAGTATGCCAATGAGATACTCAAGCGCTTTCACATGGAGAAGTGCAAGCCCATGAAGACTCCTCTAGCTAGGAACTAGAGGAAGGAGGATGCTACTTTAGGTGAGGTAGTCGTTGTTACTATTTATCGGCAGCTGGTGGGTTCACTCATATACTTGGTGAATACATGACCCAACTTATGCTTTGCGGTGAACCAGTTGAGTTAAGCTATGGTTCAACCTACCAAGCTGTTTTGGAAGACAACGAAGCATGTGCTGGGATATCTTAGAGGCACTACATAGTACGGATTATGGTATAGATGGATAGAGGGAGTGAAGCTACAAGGCTTCACGGATGCGGATTGGGTTGGTAGTCCATCAGACCGGAAGACCACTTCTGGAGGAATCTTCAACATTGGTTCACCTGCAGTTTCTTGGTATAGCAGGAAACAGATATCAGTTGCACTTAGCTCAGCAGAGGCGAAATACATGGTTTCCAATTAGGCAGCATGCGAGGCCATTTGGATGCGGAAGATTCTAGTGGGATTGTTTGGTCAGATGATGGATCGTACAATGATATACAGTGATAATCATAGTTTCATAAAACTCTCTGAGAATCCAATGTTTCATGACAGGTCCAAGCATATAGATATTCATTACCATCATCTACGGAATTGTGTGGTCAAGAGGATCATGATGTTGTAGTATGTTTCGACCAAGGAGTAGGATGCAGATATTTTAACTAAGGCATTGTCAAAATGCAAGTTCGAGTTCCATAGAGACAGGATCGGGGTTACTGATAATCCCTTTCTTGTTGAGAGGGAGTGTTGAAATGTGCAACAAGAAATGTTAAAAATAGAAGATGCTAAACATAACACTGCTATAAATAGCCGGGCTATGAATAGTAGTTCAGCCATTGGAGATCTTAGCTACAATGGGTGAAAAGTGAAAGTGCTAAAAATAGCTTTTCTAAAAATAGCTTTCGGGATCCCTTCTTATTTTAGTCAGCCCCTGGATTAAACATAGGAAGTAAAATTCAAATTTGATATTAACAACAGTTTGTAAATTGATTAATTAATTAATAAATTAATTAATTAAGGAATTATGAACTTGAAGTCTATGTGAGGACATGCAATAGTTTCTCCTCTGATTGAGGGATTTATCCATTAGTTAAAGAGATAAGAGTGAGTTGTAATTAGTTGGCACAGTTAACTGAGTCAAGTCCAATTAGATTAATTTAACAGTTTTTTAAATTAATGAGAGTTTAGTTAGTTAATGCTTGCATGCATCTAACTACTGTATTTCAAATAACTGAGTATTCACTCATGGATAACTCATGCATGTCAGTTTAGTCAGAGACCCAGTTGAGATTAGATGGAGGGACAGTGTACTATCAGTTGCTAGGATATTCCTTGGTGAATATTCCTTGCATGCAAAAGGAATATTATTCCTTGAGGATTGCACAGTTGGACCTGAGGTTACAGTGAGTGTGATGAGGCCAATTCACACATGTGATATCATTGGACCCCAATCAAAACTGCACAAGGAAATAGGAGACTTGGAGGTCTTGAGGAAGATATATTCTATGTCTATTGAGTCTGTGAGCTGTATTGTTTGATTGCTGAGAGAGCAGGATAGATTGAGAGCTGATTCTTTTTGTAACTTGAACAAGATTTCCACTTGTATGATAATACAGAGTTGGGGTTTTAGGCTGGTGCTTTCCCCAGTTTTGTATCTTCTATGTTATGGTTGATTACTTCTCATTCTCAGTTATATCTATTCATGCTTGATGTTTCTCATGTTTGATTGAGCTTCCGCTAAATTGTTTGTAGAAGTAGATCAAGTGTTTTGCTTTAGTACATTACATTACCAGGTGATCTACAGTGGGAAAATTCTACATGGTATCAGAGCTAGTTGGTTTGTAGAAAAATTCTACAATTTGGCGTCTACTTCATATTGGAACTACCCAATATCGCAAGTTTTTCATGTTGTCTCATTTCAAAAGTTGCGATAAGATTTTCTCTAATACCACAATATTCTTTCCATTTGTCACTTGCTAAGGGGGGGCATTTTCTTATTAATAGAAAATCCACTTCATTAAAATTAAAAAGGTATTGGGTCATAGTTAAAAGTCATATGTGACTAATTCCCATTTCTCTGTTATAGGTAAATGTCTAGGGAAATTTCAATAGATCATTCGATCAACAACCACTAAACCATGTGTCGATATCCAAACCAGAATAGACAAAGGAGTTTAAAACAAGCAAGGACTAATACCGCGAAGAGTGCAAGCCAGTCTAGAAATCTTCTTAGCGGTGGTCGATAGAAAACAAATCGAACTCAACAAAAAGCTAAATTGGGCACTTTATCAATAGATGCAATCGACATTTTTCTTGTTATTTAACAAAAGAAATAACCACCTGATTTAATTTCTCAGTTGTGGAGAGATACATGGAGTTGCTGATATTTTCATGATTTCACCTCAAGCTCTATATAAATAATCTCTTCCCTGATTGTAAAAGGAATTTTTTGGATGGGGGGGAATTTGATGATTATAGTTGCATGATAGGTATTGATAGGAACAATTAGAATAAGAATAGGGGGATTTGAATCTCAGAGGAGGAGGAGAGGCTAAATTCTATTAGAATGTTCGACTTGTTGGTGAAATAATTTTGTTTCATTTTGCACTAGTGTAGTGGGGTAGAGGTATTCTTTGCAAACATATATCAAGTGATGGTAGTGAGATATTTGCACTATTGCAGTCATTGAGGTTTATGTACTTGATTCAATTTTGTAATAAAGTTTGTTTCTACAATTGTTTATATAACACTATTGTTTGCATCAATTGTTGAAATAAATAAATTATTCAGCTTTTCAATTGCATTTTTTATGTATGAGTTTAGTAATTGGCTTTGTGCACTGTTGTTAAATGTTAATTATTAATTCATTTAGAATGCCAATCAAGTTGCCTTGCAGAATTAATCATAAATGCATCTTGAAATCTAAATTTGTATAAGAACAAATGTTTATTAATTTAAGTTGGATAGCTATCTAATGGTTAGAGTTACAGATATTTTTATTTTCATCATGAAATTTTATTTGAATTGCTTCAGTATCATGTCATGAATATTTCGGTTCTTATGCATATCTCATTAGAAATTAAATTTATTTACAGTTAGGTGTCTAGTAACTACTTATTAGGCATTTAATTATGGATAATTTTTTTAACAAGGAATAGATCTTGTGAACTATTTACTTGATCTAATTACTTCATTCCATTTCCAATTCCTAGATGATTTCTTTCCCATCTCATTAGCTTGCTCTTGATTGATAGAAAAACTTCTCTTTCCTTCGATCGAGATAGGTCTAGGATAATTGTATCTTAGGTTAAGTTTTGCTTTTTAATTGTAGTTCTTGCATCTTAGAAGTCCTCTTTCCATGAGGAAAGATTCGGTTGTGGCTTGGTTGAGCCCAAAATAAGCTTAAGGATCACTTTATTGTCTGATCAACAAGAGGAATGATCTGATTTATCCTCTCAATTGGTAGGAGAAATTCGTATTTTAAGCTAGTAGAGATAGAGAGAGGGTAATTGGACCTAGTTTAACCAATCATAACCACCATTTCAATGGAGAAGGAACTGCTCTAAGTTCTCGACCAGGTGGTCTCCCTTATAATGTTGTAAGGAGATATTTTTTAGCCTTCAACACATCCTTACCTTTATCACTAGAAATTTGAATTGCAAACAATACACGTCATTCCCTACTATTTCACTTTGCCTTCATAGTTGTAACCATTCTCACTGATGTAGGCTTTCTCTTATCTTGCAATATTCTCTTCTCTCTGTCATCATCCAAGCACTTGATAGCCTTATCATAGCAATCTACCTTAGTCCTATGAATATACAACTAGTCCTTACCCAATAGCATATTGTTGTTGGAAACTATATCACTATTGAGAGGGGAGATGGTGAATCAGTAGCCATGCACATTCACAAAATTAGCTTAATTGAATATGAAAGAAACAATAAACTCAAAATGTAATAACCATGAGAAACATCAACACAAGAATGCACACATAAGAATATAAGTATTTCTGGTGGAAACCCTTTCCGGAGAAAACAAACCTATTGTCATTATGATACACCTATTGTCATTATGATACTCAATTTTTTTATTATTTTGTTGAAAAAATTGTACATTGATTAGCTTACACCCATAAGTCGAAAGACTTGGCTTCCTTCACAATATGTTGGCACCTATCAAACAGGAAAATTATTTCTCTCACAGATCTATGGAAATCTATCCATTGGAAGCTACCATGACCAACTATCCTTGCCCAACTACCATTCGACTATCCAACTCTTATTGGATGGAGAAATATCTTCTTTCTACTAAATCTTCCAAATCACTATCTACTTTGAAGTCTGCATGCCTTCACTTATTCCATGCGAATCACATTTCATGCATATTCAAATTGGGTTCTCAATTTGCCCAACATGGGAAACCCAACAACATCATCAATCTACTCTTCAAATCTAAATAAAAAAAAAATTTGCCCAAAGAGGGTTATCTCTTCTCTTCTACTCAGACCAAAAAAATGCTCTCAAACACAACACAAGCTACCGATTCTTCTCCACTCTACAACACATGAAATATTAAACATGCATATACAAACTCTAGAATACAATGTGAGTAGTTCCAGCAATCTATGATCACTCAAAATGCCCCCACAATAGTGTTGGTTGCTAAATTTTCTTACTTTTTACCCGCCTTTTAATCCCTTTCCTGTACCTATTTCATTTCCTTGATGGGTCAATTTGTATTGTAAACAACAATGGTATACCTATTGTCACATCTTTGTGAATTATTAATCGATGAAGCATATTTGTAGGGTATTATTGCCTAAAGAGACTTTCTAACTTAAGTTTCCTTGCAGATTCGAAGGAATGATGATCAAGACCATGATTCAATGTATGGTTACTATCGCACTCGTAGCACTATCTTTGGATATCGGCTACAACAGTGGTTCAACTTATTGACCAGCACAATTGCTATCTTTGTATTTTGTTGTATTCCAAGAATCATTGTATATTTGTACGCAAACAATTGCCATAATCTTAGGAATTATCAGTTGTCAATTGAAATGTATGAGTAAGGTTACAAGGCTAGGAAAACCATTGTTGGGAGATATATGAGAGTTATGAGCTTGTAACAAAAGACCTTTGTAATTTCATTTTGATTAATGAAATGTTTGATCTTATGATCATTCTATAGTTTGTGATCTTGCCACAGCCCTATTTATGGAGTTGGGCCCACTCTCCTAACCAGTTGTTGTTGGATTAGTGGTGTGCATAGCTTTATTTCTGTTGCATTATTTCCTTCTTGTTGTAATGATTTATCAGGTGTGTTTTTTTAGACTTAACTTGTTGTTACTCGGATTGTTGCTAAAGTTATTACTTGTTGTTACACATTGTTATGTTTATAATTGAATGTTCAATACTAGGTAGGGAAATTGTGGCCTACGTATACCTTGCATGATAGCCTTGAAATAACCAGTCAAGCCTTGAGTTGACAATTAATGTGAAATAGGGTGAATTGTATGATTCATGTCTAAACACTAACATTTTGTGTCATTTCTGGGAAGGTGATAGAATGCGCGAAAGTAAGACCAATATTGACCATAGGACCACTCTCTCAGCCTAGGGAGGGAAGTTTTTTTTTCTACCCTGCACCAAGTTCCAAGCATTAGATTATTTTGTTTCATTCATAGGAACCACTCTCTCATTTTGGGAAGGAAAGATTTTTTTTTCTCACCCTATTTCAGGTCTTGAGCATAGATTTTGTGGTTGGTTTTCTTTTCCTTCATTTTCTTTCCTTTTAGGGGCCACTCTCTCATCCTAGGGAGGGAAATTTTCACCCTTCTTCAGGTCCTAGGCTTTAGATTTGATTGAATGGTTTCCTTTTACTTTATGATTACATAAACAAGAATATGAATAAAAGGGGCAGAGGAAGATCCCCAAAAATAAGAAGGAGATATCTAGGAAGAATTACCTACATCCAAGAATCATTTGAAAAGTTGAGTTAGGGGCATCGTCGCGAGCTGTTGTTAGGGTGATATCTCATACGTGATCTAGAGGGTAGTCAATTTCACAACTAGAACCTCCCCCAACAATAGAAGCACAATTCAGGGAAGAAGATGTAGCAAGCAGAGGATCGGAGGAACTAAACATTGTGAGTTCAGAAGAAGAAGAAGACCTGAGGGAATTTACTACACCATTTGATCATGGAAGTGTTGTTAAACAGACTCAACCATGCATTATATAACAACTAGAACATGTTGAGATTCCAAGTGAATATTGGAAGATATTCATGGCTCCTACAACTTCTTCGATCAAGTTCCCAATTGGAGATATCGGGAGTGATGCGCCTATGAAGCCTATTCCTTTGTGATGGGCCTCTAAATTAGACATAAATTAAGGCTCATGCCTCTAAATTAAACATAAATTAGGGCCTATGACCATCCTTCAGCACAATAAACCTCTCTTTTTGCATTAGATAATGTATTTTTTAACCTTTATATGTTCATTAGCAAGGTTTATGAATAATTGCATATTTGTGCCTAATATTATTTATTTTTGTGGAATATTATGAGAATATTGGGCAAATTATGAAGATTTGGAGGAGGAGATAATTTAGAGACTTGCTCCCTACTACAGGAGTATCACTATTAAATAATAAATCAACAAGATATTATGGAATTATGGCATAGATTGTGGAACTCCAATGATTGAGAAATTATAGGAATGTGTTCCTTGCCATTTAACGCAGATTCCTAGTATTGGGAACCAGATCCATTAATCAAGGGATTTTTTGTGGGTGTTGTAGCAGCTAAAACCACCCTCCAAACTTACCCTATTTTGGAGCCTCCCTACCAACCTTACACAACAGCTTGCCTTGCTTTGTCAATTCCTCAAGATTCAATGTCTTTCTTGCTCAAAGGCAACTTGTCAATCATAGTTTGATCTTTTCCCTTCACAGGCTGCTCACCTGGACTTGGTCCAGCTACAGGCTGAGTAGCTTCCTAGTGAAATTTGTGCATTTATTGAGGGAAACCAACCTTTTCCTCCAGTAATTGCGCAATTCCCTCTAATAGCCTGCTAGGCTTAAGGATTGCGCAATCCTTCCAGCCAACCCTCTGATCAGGAATTGCACAATTTTTCCCATCAACAGGAAGTTCCGCCCAGGATTTGAACAAATCTAGGCAATAGTCAACTGTTGGACCCAAAAATTGTGCAATCACCTTGGGCAGTCAGCCCAGCTTACAATCAGGAATGCACATTTTTCCCAAGCAGTTGAGCACTGGCATGCATGGACAGTCTGGTTGACGAGTTCCACCCGGGACCGAAGAAACTTGACTTGCATGCATGAATTGATATTCCTGGAATAGAAAGGGGAAACATGCAAAAGGCATCCCATGATTCAAGGAGCTAATTTTAGTAACTGGGGGTTACATGGGAAGTTGTTTTAGAAGTTTCCCTCCAAGTGTCACTTTTTCATAGATTTGTGGCATGCACGTCTTGAGACCAAACTTAGTTATTCGACACATCAGAGCTCATTCATTCATGTTTATATTGGATTTATGACATCCCAGAGCACATCGATGACTCTTCGACACATCCAGCTCAGCTATTCATGGGTAAGTGGCCTCAACTTGTCTTTTTTAGCATTCTTGTTGCTTTTTGTGTATTCACTTCTGTGAGTGTTGTTTGCTTATTTCTTTGAATTCCTGATGCCATTTACATATATTCTAGCTTTTACTAGCTCTGTTTTAGCTTTTGTTGCTATCTCACTGCTTTAGCATGCATGAAATTGTTTTTCACGGGCATTGGCCCAACCGGAAAATGGCCTCACCCACATGCATGTTGATTTGTTTTCTCAATCTTTCATTCATGTTTTGCATGCATTATTTATCACTTCTGTTATCACTTAGTGTCTCCATGAATTTCATCAACTTACTTGCTTTTGGTTGTCCGTCGGCGAGTTAGGCCAACCTTTGCTCGGTCTCTGCCTTCACCAAGGCTACATTACGCAATCTGGAGAAGGAAGGCTCACCTTCCTCTCCAAATTTGTGCATTCTGGCCCAGCACTAACCTCCTGGATTGAATTGTGTGCATTTCTGGAGGTCTGTGGCTGCTTGGCCCAAACATTTGCACAAATATGTCCCTGGGCCAATAGTCTTTCCCAACTTGAATTGCTCATTGTGCAATCCCAACAACCAACTACTCAACTGGAATATGCATTATGCAGTTCCAGCAGTCAATCAGTCTCTTAGCAACCCAGACTATGCATTGCACAGTTCCAGCAGTCACTTAGTCTCTTAGCAGCTTGGATTGTGCGTTATGTAGTCTTGGAAATCAGTCTCCCGACATCCTAGCCGAAATTGCGCAACCTTCATGACCATTCACCCAGGTATGTTGCAAGTCAATTCTAATGTTCATTTTGGTTTTCGAATGACAGATTTCTTGCTATGAGTTTTTCCATGTCTCTAGGTATCGCAGGTGCTCATGTGCCTCTCAACAGTACAGGTACAATGGTTTCCAAGAGAGCGGAGATGAAGACACCGTTCAGATCACGCTTGGGGATAAAGTCGATCAAGTGTCTATGAGCTTGCCTACTCACAAAGACATCAAGTTGTTCATAGACAAGGACATCAAGCAGTAGCATCAAAGCAAGCAGCATCATGAATAGCAACTGAAGGCAGCATACCGAATGCAGCGAATGCAACAAATGCAGGAGGAAGGTTTTTGACAACATAGAGGTGGAGAAAAGTTGCAAGATCTAGTAGATCCACTGATAATGAAAGAAACTTTGTAGACTCAGGCTATGAACTAATGGCACAACGTGAAGATCACACGAAGGCAGGAGATGGAACAAAGAAGGAGTTAAATGTGTTGAAGCAGAAACTCAGGAAGAGCATGAAGCTGCACAGACAGTCCAATGAGTTGTAGTAGGAACAGGAACAACAATGGGCGCAACATCCACTCACGGGTGAAACTGTGCCAGTAAGAGTTAAGGATCTATCCCAACAGTCGATATAGGGCAAACATGGTGAGAAATTTTTTTGATCACATGCAAGGGATCCAGTAGCATGCATGTCGTTGAGTGCACACATGCGATCCAGCCCATTCAACATACTCACCAAGGCAAAGACAATAAGCAGGTCCAACTAGGGCTGAACATGTACTTTGGAAATTTGATGTGCATGACCACCAACACACACTTGATGATCATCACAGACACTATGCATCAATGCATTGCCGGTTCAACTTTACCCAAGAAGACCATGCTCATGTTAGCAGATGAGTTGGATGAAGAGACCGAACCAATGCACCAATTGCAATGGAGGGAAGAGTTTGCTTCAAAAAGATGTCACCATGAGGTACATGCACACCATCACACACAACCAAGCCTTCCATCAGCTCACTCATCATAAGCATGTAAAAGAGTTGGTCTCACCACAGCAGACTAAGTGTCAGTGATGTCTTGCAAGGATTTCTCAAGCCATTTTGTCTCACATGAGCACACGCGCATTGTAATGTTGTCCTGTCAAGTGTAAGTCAAGTGTCAACAGTTGGATGTAACAGTCATAGAGTAGGTGAAGAGTCATGAGGGTATTTGAACTGTCACAAAGGGGAATGTCAAGGGTCACCCCGCCCTTCTCTATAAATAGTACCTCATAACTCATTTGATAGGCTTTTGGTTAGACAAGCTTCTACTAAGACTATCTTGAAGAAGGCTTGGAAAGTATTGTAACGTGCCTTGGCTTCTCCACTGCACGGAGCTAGTACATCTCTTTGGAGGAGCAGCCAGATGTGGCTTTAACATTCGACTGATAGGGCCAGCAGGTTTACATGGAGTATTGTATGATTGTGACTTACACTTGTTTTTATAATAAAAGCCAAAACATTTTCATGCATATGTTTTTATTGTAAATGGATTGCTCTGGTTGCCTTAATGATATATGTTGTTTAACTTACGTACTTGTATATGAATTGATTTGTATCCAATTATATGAATCTTGTTGTTAATGTGTTTCATATGTTGTTAATGTTGTCACTGTCCACGTCGACTACTCTGCCAGACATCAGACGAACCTTTCTCTGAACCTTTTTATATCAACTGTCACACTTGTCTCAGACTGATCTGTGAGTGTTTTTTGTGTTATCTTACCTTGTATGTTTGGACTATCGCATCTGTGTCGATTTCTCTGCCAAAAGTTATGCATGTCCTTTGTGTGGGTTGTTCCTAGCCAAGTTGGGACTTATTCCTTTCAACCTGGAACACACCTTCACCTTCCTCTCCATTTGAAGTCTTGGAACCTATCATACTCATTCCTGATGACAAGCAGTGTCCTCTCATCTAGTTTTGAACCTTTGCATATCTTTCATGGAATATTGCATTCTTCTTCCCCCGAGGCTTTTTTCGAATCATGAAGATGTCTCCATCTCGAGGAAGCTTTTAAATATCTTATCCACTAACACATACGATGGTGAAGGCAAAGTGGCCTAGCCTGAGCACTTGCATAACTTCCTTTCCATTATTTATAAGCAAGATGAGTTTACCAACGAACAGGCGAGTCTGCTACTTGCATTCACACTTCGCGAATCCCCATTTTGTTGGGTGCTGAACCTACTGGCTGAAACCATGCACTCATGTGAGCACTTCTATGACCTTATTGAAGACACGTCCCATCATTTTGATCCAGACCATCTTGACTGGAAATTGTTACAACAACAGAGGAATTTGCATGATTCTGTTATTGATTTTTGGCAATGCTTCCATGACTTACAGTTTCAAGCTCCGAAGAGCTAGATGAAGTTCTCTTACCTTTGGAACCGGTTTGAGTATTGTCTTAAGAAATCTACCCATCCCAAGAGAAATCTTGATTTCAAGCCTCACTCAACCTTCTTCGTTGATGGAACTACGTAATCCCATGTGGGAGCAGGCACTGTCCCAATGGACTGTCCACCTCCCTCTCATTCAACAGTGCCACCATTGCCCAGTGATATTGAGGACCATGTTCAAACATCTGTTCATCCTTCACACCATCCCAACATCACTCCACTTAATTTTCGCAAAGAGTCAGTCACTAGTCCTTCGAGTTCCCATATGAATTATTTTCTTCGACCTCTGTCTTCACACCCAGGTTTTGCCTCCGAATGATGTTGTCTTGTGTTCATCCATTCAAGACTCTTCACTTGTTGTGAATGAAGAACAACCCATTGACAGAATTGGTGTGCACAACCAACATGCATTATCATTCATGAAGAGAATGAGTTGGAGCTTGAACATCAACACTCGGCGAAGGATGACTCCCTTCCATATGACCCCCCTTCATTCCTTGCTAGCTTCTTTGGTAAACCTGCATCCATGATTTTGAATGTGTGTCTTCATCTACAGACGCACCCATTGTTGATCACTCACAGGACTCACGGATGTCAGTCCATCATTCGACAATGGAGAGGATAAGTTATTTATTGAAGATCCACTTGATCCTTCATCTGTCTATTCCATAAACACAGAGAATGAGTTCATTCACTTTTCATCTACCCCTCTATTTGATTCATCTAATCATGAGGATGCCGAAGAATTCATTGATTTTTCTAGTTGTGGCAGTCGTGATCCATATGATTCCATTTTTTATCACGATCATGAATATATCACGATTGATCTTTCGAAGCCACCGGTTTATGATGATATATCTGATGATGAAGTTGAGACACCCAAGGCTATTGAGGCATCTCATCATGAGCTAATGGTTACGTCAGGCCCTCACTCTCTTGGGGCCAGTCTCACGTCTGATCATGAGACTGTTCAATCACCCAAGGCTCCTCATCACTCGTCTCTATGCATCGAAGATCCATCTTACACACAAATCACACTTCCTCCACACGAACTGTACGATCCCATTGCTCATTCTTTGGAGGACTTTTACATTGCAAGCACTCGTTTTTGATGCAAGTTGTATTTGTTTCTTTCATTTTCTTGCATGTCACATTCAAGAGTGTGCTTTTGATTCAAAGTTGCATGTAGTGATACACAGCACCATGACAAGTCCACAGACTGTCCGTCATGTGCATGCACTTGCTTATGCCCCGTGGGCACTTTGAAACATGAAGTGTGGTTGTCTTCACTGTTATATCTTTCTTGTAGGTTGGTCTGCACAACTAGGTTACTCGCAGAACATACCTTCACCCACATGGGTCTACCAATGTGCCGATGGATGCATTGGAAGTATCACTTCACGTGATTAGGCCCTTACACTGTTAGTGTAGGAGTAGGAGTAGTGTTTTCTCTTAGTTGTTTACTTGCATGCGTGTTTTATTACATGCTTTGTTTACTTTCATTTTTGTTTACTTGTTTCTCTTTCAATTTCTCTTCTACTCTTGCTTTACTTTTTTGATCGTTAGTGCGTTCACTTGTTTCATTCATAGGTTAGTTTACATGAAAACATGTGTGACTCATGAAACGAGCTGGGTAAATTACAAGAGGGTTTGTACAGCTATCACTACTTGGTTATCTGTCATCTTGCCTCTGTATGATGAACTTCTTACTCTTATTCCATGATACGTCTAAGGAGAATACATACTCTTCAAAGTGAACCTTGGTGTAAACACAATGCTTGCGTGCTAACTATTGTCACCTTCTTTAGTCAATTTTTTTTGGGTTAACCCTTGTCAACTTAGTCAAGTAGAGTAAGGTAAGGGGGAAACCTTAACAGACATGTCAGAGATACAATAAACTACTTCTCTACTGGAACAACCTCTTCTGCTCTCAATAAGTAGGGATCCCTCTTCTGCCTCTGAAATGGATAAGTGATATGCACACTGAAAATGAAAAATGAAATAAATGAAAAGTCAAAAAAGAAAAAAAGAAAAATGAATAAGTCAAAAGAAGAGAAAGCCTTCCTACGCAAGGAGGTGATGCAAGTAACTCTAACAAGGTACTGACCAAGCTCACTCATACCAAATCCATGCTTGTGTTCCTATGTGACTCCATTGGGGTACTATCCAGGCTTACTGATAGTGGAGCAACACTAGAGATGAAACTAAGACTTTGACGACTATACTGCTTGTGCACTTATATACCCCTCAACCCCAATTGAAACAACTATGTTTCCTTGGCTTGGAATGTGTGTCAATTGACCAAGGGCTTGACAGATGCTACATCTTACAATCAAGTTAGTGTGAAACCAAGATGAGCTAAGAACTGAACAATACTTCCAGAGGTGTTAGACTTCTTTTCACGAACAAGGTCTACATAGAGAGTTGGAGTTCTACTAGTGTGTTGCCAAGTGTTGTAGCGGATACAACCACCCTCCAAAATTTTACCTTAGCCTATTTTGGAGCCTCCCTACCAACCTTACACAGCAACTCACCTTGCTTCATCAAGTGCTCAAGCTTTAGTGTCTTTCTTGCTCAAAGGTAGCCTCTCAATCATAGTTTGATATTTTCCCTTCACAGGCTGCTCACCTAGACTTGGTCCAGCTGTAGGTTGAGCAGCTTCCCAGTGAAATTTGCACATTTCTGGAGGGCAACCAACCTTTCTATTCTGGATAATTTGGTATCTACGGATAAATACTAATTCCCTAGATAAGTAGCCATATCTAGAACAACAGTTTAAAACACTTTAGCCTTTTCCTATAAACAATAGATAAGACAAAGAAGATGAGAATACCTACTTGTAGTTCCGCTTTCCTCTTGTCTCCTTTGTATCGATCCTGTCGCTCTTTCCGGTACTTAACATGCTTGAGAAGTACCTATAAACACCAACAAAAGACAAAGAATCAATTAAAGAAAAAGATCTATTGAATACAAATGAATGGAATTAGATGTATTTCACACATATAAGCATTATATTTCAATACAAGCATATGGGAAAAAAGTTTAGATACTTTATTGAATAGAATAAGGAATTAAAACCATCGTGTCTGATTCAAAGTCATTCCTCCAGCTTGGATCCCATCCACATCACATCAAAAGCATGACAGACTTGTAGCATAACAATACTCGTCTCAAAGTCAATTCTCATAACAACATTATCTCCTTACAATTCAACATAGTCTAGCCCCTAATCACTTAGATGAGTGTTCAATTTATAGGAGGATGAAGGAGGTTATGTCATAAATGGGGGTATTGAATGGCCTTCCATACTTATAATTAGTTCCATGGAGGAAGGGATGAGAGAATAGGATGCATCTTAACTCATTCCTCATCCATTTTCGAGCTCATAGGAGTTGATAAGTGAGGGAAACTTCTAGATGACTCCAAGAGATAAGACTATTCTCCAAACCCTATGTGAATTTCACTCAATCTCTCCCAAAATAGGTGAAAGAGGGCTTAAGTGGTCTATAGAGCACCCTGGCATGGACTCAACTTCTCTGCAGTGCACCCTTACATGGGCCTACTTGCGCCGATCCCTCTAGAGGTCATTTGAGGATGTGTTCAAGTCATGAAAATGTATGGGAAGGAGGAATTCAAAAGGGTGGCTTGTTTAGGGCATGTAGCAACTAAAATTAGGGTTTGATGAGCCCTAAAACACTGATCTAGATGATGGGAGTGATGTGCCCAAATGGATCTATAAAACTTTCCCTCCAGGAACTGTGCAATTCCCTCTGACAGCTTGTTGGGCTCCAAGATTGTGCAATCCATCCAACCCTCCCAGCAGGAATTGCATGATTTTTTCCATCAACATGCAGCGCAGCCCATGATTTACCCATATCTAGGCAGCAGTCAGCTGTTGGGCCCAGATATTATGCAATCCCCTAGGGTAGTCAGCCCAGCTTACAGTCAAGAATGCACATTTTTCCCAAGCAGTTGAGCACTGGCATGCATGGACAGTCTGGTTGAAAAGTTCCACTCGAGATCGAGGAAGCTTGACTTGCACGCATGCATGAATTGATCTTCTCGGAATAGCAAAAGGCATCCCATGATTTAGGGAGAAATTTTTAACAGTTGAGGGTTACATGAAAAGTTGTTTTAGAAGTTTCCCTCCAAGTGTCACTTTTTCCTAGATTTATGGCATGCGCGTCTTGAGAGAAAACTTAGTTATTCGATGCATCAAAGCTCATTCATTCACATCGATATTGGTGCTCTAACATCACACAGCACATCCAGGACTCTTCGACACATCCGGCTCAGCTATTCAAGCGTAAGTGGACTCAACTTGTCTTTTTTATCATTTCTGTTGCTTTTTGTGTATTCGCTTGTGTGAGTGTTGTTTGCTTGATTTCTTTGAACACTTGCTTCCATTTACATATATTCTAGCTTTCCTAGCTCTGTTTCAATTTTCATTGCTATCTCACTATTGTCGCCTGCATGAAATTGTTTTACATGGACATTGGCCCAACCAGTGAACAACCTCACACACATGCATGTTGATCTGTTTTCTCAATATTCAATTCATGTTTTGCATGCACCATTTATCATTTTTCTTTCACTTAGTGTCACCATCCATTTCATCAAATTACTTGATTTTGGTTGCCCGTTGGCGAGTTAGGCCAACCTTAGCTTGGTCTCTACCTTCATTAAGGCTACATTGCGCAATCTAGAGAAGGAAGGCTCACCTTTCTCTCCAGATTTGTGCATTCTATCCCAACATTGACCTCCTAGAATAAATTTCACATTTTTGGAGGTCAGTGGCTGCTTGCCCCAAAAATTTGCGCAAATTTGTCCCTGGGCCAATAGCCTTTCCCAGCAGAAATTTCTCATTGCGCGATCCCAGCAACCAATTTCTCAACTGCAATGTGAATTGTGCAGTTCCAGTAGTCAGGTAGTCTCTTAGCAGCATGGAATGTGCCTTGTGTAGTCTTGGCAGTCGGTCTCCAGACCTCCCGGCCAAAATTGTGCAACCTTCATGACCATTCACCCAGGTATGTTCCAAGTCAGTTCTCATGTTCATTTTGGTTTTCAACTAATAGATTCCTTGCTATTAGTGTTTCCATGTCTCCAAGCATCATAGGTGTTCATCTACCTCTCATTATTATAGGTATAATGGTTTCCAGGAAAGCAGTGATGAAGACACCGTTCAAATCACACTTAGGGATGAAGTTGGTCAAGTGTCTATGAGCTTGCCTACTCACAAAGACATCAATTTTTTCATAGATAAGGACATCAAGCAGCAACATCATAGCAAGAAGCATCATGAACAACAACTGAAGGCAGCATACTGAATGCAGTGAACACAACAAATGCAAAAGGAAGGTTGTTGACAACATAGAGGTGGAGAAAAGTTGCAACATCAAGCAGATCCACTGATAATGAAAGAAAATTTGGAGACTCGGACTATGAAGTGACGACACAACATGAATATCAAACAAAGGCAGAAGATGGAATAAAGAAGGAGGTGCATTTGTTGAAGCAGCAACTTAGGAAGAACATGAAGCTGCACAAACAATCTAATGAGCTGCAGCATGAACAAGAACAACAGTGGGTGTAAGATGCACTCACGGGTGAAACTACACTAGTACGAGTTAAGGATCTATCCCAACAGTCAACACAGAGAAAACATGGTGAGCAATGTTGTTGATCTCATGCAAGGGATCCAACAACATGCATGTCATTGAGCACACACATGTGATCCAACCCATTCAACACACACACCAGGGCGAAGACAAGCATCAAGTCCAACTGGGGCTAAACATGTACTTTGGCAAGTTGATGTGCATGAACACCAACACACACTTAAAGATAAGGATGAACACTATGCATAAATGTGTTGTTAGTTCAACCATACCCAAGAAGACCATGCACATGGTAGCATATGATTTGGATGAAGGTGCCAAACCAATGCACCGGTTGGAATGGAGGCAAGAGTTCACTTCAGCAAGATGTCACCATGAGGTACATGCACACCATCACGCATGACCAAGCTTGGCACCAGCTCACCAGCTTGACCATCACAAGCATGTCAAAGATTTGGTATCACCACAATAGACCAAGTGTCAGTGATGTCTTGCAAGGCTTGTTGAACCCATGTTGTCTCACATGAGCACATGTGCATTGTAATGTTGAGTCATGTCAAGTGTAAGTCGAGTGTCAACAGTTGGATGTAACATTCATAGAGTAGGTGAAGAGTCATGAGGATAGCTGAATTGTCACAAAGGGGAATGTCAAGGGTCACCCCGCCCTTTGATATAAATAGTACCTCACAACTCATTTGATAGGTTTTTGGTTAGAAAAGCTTCTACTAAGACTATCTTGAACAAGGCTTGGACAATATTATAATGCACCTTGGCTTATCCATTACATGCAGCTAGTACATCTCTTTGGAGTAGGCAGATGTGGATGTAACGTTCTACTGATAAGGCTAGCAGGTTTACATGGGGTATTATATGATTGTGACTTACACATCTTTATATAATAAAAGCCAACACATTTTCATGCATATGTTGTTATTGTACTTAGACTACTCTGGTTGCCTTAATGATATATGTTGTTTAACTTATGTACTTGTATATGAACTGATTTCTATGAAATTATACGAATCTTGTTGTTAATGTGTTGCATATTTTGTTGATGTTGTCACTGTTTGTGGCGACTAATTTATTGGACATTAGACAGACCTTTCTCTCAACCTTGTTATATCAACTGTCACACTCATCTCATATTGATCCATGAGTCTTGTTCATGTTATCTTACCTTATATGTTGGGACTATCACATCTGTGTCAACTGCTCTACCAAAAGTTGTGCATGTCCTTTGTGTGGGGTGTTCCTAGTCGAGTTGGGATTGATCCCTTTCAACCTAGAACTCACCTTCACCTTCCTCTCCCTTTGAAGCGCTGGAACCTATCATACTCTTTCCTTGACTGCTTGCATCAGTCACACCCTTGCTACAAACAAAGTTATCTTACCTACCTTTGTGTGACATCGGGGTCAAGGCATTACCTTACGACCCACTGTTGGGACTCCTACACCAAATGGTCTGTGGTGTAATTGGGACTTCTTATCGGGGAGATCCCCTTGACATGTTGGCGGGTCTAGCACTGTCAATAGTGGGGAAAGATTCCTACATTCATGGGGAATGATTCCTAATCATTTTGTATAAATACCAAGTCGAATTTGCCTCTAGAGTCTAGAGGGGAGATTTTCATTCGTGTTCTTGTGGAGAGAACTCGTATTTTTGTAGCTCCATTGTATTTTCTTTAATGGATGTAATTGTATTGATGAAAATAATGAAGATTGGTGTCATGTTCAGCTTCTAAATATTGTTATCCTCCATAGGTATCTGATTTTCCTTGGGCTTGGCCATCCCAGGTTCCTCAGATCCCTTTTGTATCATTTTCTTTCCTTCTTTTCACTTCTTATTCACATGCATCTCTTTTTTTTATTTCTTTCTATTTCTACATTTAGTATTAATGATTTCATGTTGTATGATTGGGTTAAATGGTTGATGGAAGTTCTTTTGCAGGATCACAAGCATAATTTCATCCTTGGAAAAATATTTGGAAGGTCATAGTAATCATTGAACTACTTATATTAGTCTTCATATTCCCAAATCTAGATTTTTGGAACTCCTTTGTGGCAACTAGCAATAATTTTCTGATTTTTTTAGAGAATGCTAACGAGCTTCAATCAAGTTTATTCCACTTGTATTGGATCACAAAATAATTCTATTTGATTAAAAAAATTACCCCATTTCATTTTCACTTGATTAGGTTAGGCATTTAATGGATTTACTAGCTCACTAGTTCTCAAATTTCTGATTTTGAGACTAGTAATTTTCTGCTATTTTTTAGCATGGGTTAATAGATGTCTTTTTGAGTGCTTCCACTTGGAATGGAGACCTAAGACATCATAGTCAATAAAAAAAAATTTCCATCCAATTTGGATTTGATTTTCTTAGTCATTTGATGAATTATAATTTTGTATAGTAAATTTATAACATCCTGCAGGAAATCCTGTAGCGGCTTGTTTTGAGCCCAAACTAAGAAAAACCATCATTGAAGCTAGGATTAGGCCTATAGTTGACCTCCATGCCATAAATACCATTTTAACCCTTTCCTCCATACTTGTCTCCCCTGCCAAAGAACAAGTGAGGATTAGGAAATGCTTTATAAAACAAAAATATTTAAAAAGAGTTATTTTATATTCACGCATGCACATATCAGTTAATACTCCCTAGATCAGATTCCATGCTCTGTTAGTTTAAATCATCACATGTTATAAATAGGTTTAAGTTAGGTTTATTTTACATTTATTTCATGATCTTTATGTAATTATAATATGTTTCTTTCCTTGTACTTTATTTCTTGCAATAGGTTAAGTTTTCCATTTTGAGTATTTCATTTTCTGCAATTAGTTTAGGATTTGGTTTCAGCGATTACATCTTGTTAGCAAAGGAAGGACACATTGTATGTTGCACATAAAGTTTCAATACCTCTTAAGTTTGTATAAACCCCAGGTTGATAATTAAAAGTCGGTATCCTTAGGAGTTGCAACATTCTTGCTGTGATACGAAGGCTCATCACTTTTTGACATCGTTACCGGGGAGGTGTCAAAGTATGCATTGTTTTCTTCCCTAGTTGATTAATTTCTTTTTACTTTTTGCAACATAAAAAAAAAAAAAATAAAAAAAAAAAAATTGCATTACGCATATTTAATTTCAAAGTAGAAAATCGCATTGCAATATAATTCATTCAATCATAAAACAAAGCAAAAAAATCTCCAAACACCACCCCCCCCCCCCCCCCCCCCCATTTGATCACATGGTGCAATAAGAGCCATATCACCATTCACTTTTGCAGGTATAAGAAGAAGAAGAGATGGAAAATAAGGTATAAGAAGAAGAAGAGATGGAAAATAATGTATAATAAATGGATGGAGAAGATAACAATGAGGAAGATCCTCTTAGATTCCCCATTCAAGATACTAATATCAATGTGCACATGAAGAACATCCCTCCATATTTTCTTCCAAAATTTAATGGTGTAAGGTCAGAGGATTTAGAAACCTTTCTCTTTGAATTTGAAATTTTTTGTAGATCTTATGGTTACTTATTAAAAACCCAAAAATTGAGATTGTTTCTGACAACATTGAAGGATAGAGACCTTAAATGGTTCATGAGTTTAGGGACTAATTCAATAAGATCATGGAATGATATGCAAAAGGTATTTCTAGAAAAATATAAAAATCATGATCTTAAACAATAAATCTTTAGAATGAATCAAAGAGAAGATGAGAGCCTTGAGGATCTAATAGAGAGGTTCATGTATAATGTTAAGATGGAAAAAATACATCATTTAGGATACGACACACTAAAAACCCTCTTACTTAGAACAATTAGGATGAATGGATTAATCTCCTTGATCTCATGATTAGAGGTAATTTATACCAATTATCATTTGAATAAATTTGTGAAACATGCAAACACATATCAAGAGGAAAGGAAAGAGTAGGTAAATCAACATCAAGATCGGTAGGTCAAGCTAAACTTGGAAATTTGTTTGATGATTTTAAAACAGAAATTCTTAGCAATATAACCAAACAAGTAGAAATGTTAAGAATACAAGATGAAGAAAAATAAGATGTTGATATTTGTCTTCTCCATGCAGAATCACATGATGTTAAACATTGTCCATCATTACCAAGGTTAAAGGAAGTTTACGAAGCGGATAATGGAGCAACTCAATCACCAAAGAAACTGTGTTTTGTAGCTCCAAGAGGACCATGGCATCCTCTTTAACCTAGTATGATGCAAGAACCTAATTCAAAATTTCAAGCTTATGCACATCGATCTCAAAGTAATTGGAACACACACTTTCCTTAACAACATTGGCCATCTCAACCCCAAAACCAGTTTTGGCAACAAGGTTGGCAAGGAACTTATGGAAGCCATCAACAATATCCTCAATATTTTCCTCAATATTGATCCAGGTGGATGTTGGTGGCCACCCACCTATCCCACTTGGACCCCCACAATTGTCTCTTTCAGCATTTTCAGTTTCCTTAATTGTAGCACAATTTACTATTTTTAGCAGTTTTTTTCGGGTTCTGAACTTCCGGAGCCGTTTTGAGGCCCTAAACGACGTTTTTTGGGAAATCTGGGGGCAACATGGGTCCATGGACCGATGTTCCCTTCCCAAAGTGGTATTTCTCGGATAGATCTTTCTAGTGAGCTATCATACGCGTCAAACGGAGATCGTATGCCAAAGTTACGACCCCGGGAAATTGATGTACCAATTTACCCAAAACGGGGCCCACAATTTGGTGTTTCATCTTCTCAGGGTCGGTTTTGGAATGTGAAGGGTTTTCCATTGTTTCTCAATAATAAATAGGCCTTCGAGCCTCATTGTAACACAGGTTCGGAACAGTTCAGAGACATGTAGCCGCACATCTCTTCTCAGAGATAAGCTACCATCGTCCTAGCTGGTTTATTCCAATTCTGGTTGTAAGCATATTCGGTATTTTCCATTAATGAAATGAAGTGTTATTTCCACTGCATCTCTTTATTTATGGTTATCGCATCTCTGTATTT